>PVJH01002638.1:0-162740 GCA_004026705.1 Nesogale talazaci | reverse complement strand
ATGGCTTCCCAGGTTGTAAATCTTTACAGGAGCAGCCAGCTTCATCTTTCTTCTGAAGATCTGCTGGTAGATTTGAAGAGCAGACCTTATAGTTAGCAGCCCAATCCCTGACCTATAGCATCGCCACACCGAGAGACTATCAGGACTGACTCTCGGGAAATGATATGATTTATAAATTAGAGGATTTGGGCCACTGCATTGTCTTTCCCAAGAACAGCACAGCTGTTATCTGAGGAAAGGGACAGCATAGCGAGGCTCCCATGGAAAGAGTCTGGCATGGCAGAGTGCTTGAGGGAAGTTCGCCGGCCTTGAGACTCTAGTCTCCTTGAAACCGTAATCAGTAGATTTGCCTGCTCCTTCCAGAAAAGAGTTTCCATGCTTCCTTTCTTAGGAGGTTGGAGATGGGGAACGGTGTGATGTAATAATTTATAAGCATTTGTCAGTACATCATGCCCCCCCACCCCACCTTCTCTTTGGACTTGAAAAGGAGTTCATTATACAGAATTCTAAGATAATTTCTCTGTGCCTTTGTTGCCCTGTTTTCAGAATTTTTAAAAATCATTATCATTATCATATCTATCAGCTCTAAAATTTTTCAGCTGGAAGAGATTGTTCTTATAAGATTGCTAGATTTGTCCCTGGCTGCAGGAAACTTCTGAGCTTCAGTTTCTCTCTCTCTCTCTCCCTCTCTCTCTCTGTTATAGAGCCAATACTAGCTACTATCTCATAGCAATCCTGTAAGACAGGATAGAACTGTCCCTGTGGGTTTCCAAGATAGTAACCCTTTAATGGAGTAGAAAGCCACGTCTTTCTCCCACAGAGAGGCTGGGGGTTTCAAACTGCTGGCCTTGCTGTTAGCAGCCCAATGTGTAACCACTGTGCCACTAGATTCCCTAAACTCCAGTCCCCCAGGTAAAAATTCTAATAGCCACCACTATCATTCTCGTACCAATTGAATATTGGCTTTTATCAGTATTTCAAACAAATATTCCAGATCAGTGAGTTGGCACAGGCCGCAACAGATGCATCTGTCATTGCGGGCTGGATTCTGGGGATGCACTCTGTGTAAGTCACAGACTGTGGGGGCAGTAGGTACACCGAGATGTGCAGGAGCCTGGACTTTGATCCAATGGAAGCAGACATCCTGGAAACAGAGTTTTGTTTGTTACCTTGGGGAGGGTTGGCTCCTGGAGTCTTTCTGCTGTCAAATCACTGAAGGGCCATTTGTTTATGGAATTTGTTGTTGAGGGAGTAACACAGACTAGGGAAATAAATTTATAGAGATTTATTTACAGAAGGATGAACTCATATGGGAAGAATTCAAGCTTTTTTTTGCAGGTACTACTATGCAGCCTTTGGATTCTGGTGTGTGTGCGCTCATGCGTGCACATGTGTATGTGTGTGTAATGGTATCACAAATTTAGCATAGTGTATGTGTTATGTTTTGGGCTGCTAACTACCAGGCCATCAGTTTTAAACCACCAGCCACTTCTCATATAAAGATGGGGCTTCCTACTCCCCAAAAGAATCACAGGCTGGAAAACCCAGCGCAGTTCTACCCTGTTGCTATGCATCAAACTTGACTTGATGGTGATGACAGAAATAAAAATAAAAAAAGAACACTATAAAACCTTGCCCAATTAAAAGTGAATAAGCCAGAGTACAAACTGACAGAATAAATAAAGGGAACTTTTCATCTCACAGGTATTTTGTGCCATGTTCAAGTGTTTTAAGCATGCAAATGAATGCAATGTTCAGGAATGAATGCGCAAGGCATAGCAAGGCAAGCCTGCGAGTGACACGGCGTGATGTCCTTTGTGGAGGAAAGAGTCAGCCTTTCTCAGACACTGGGTGTGGGCTCATAGGTTGCCTCAGGTATGCAGGTTCCCCTGAGAGAATTTCTCTATGATTTAGGGCATAACATGTCAGGGATTAAGAGCAAACACAGATGTGCCCGCAGTTCCATTGAGAGGACTCCATCTCGTGTGGTTGCTGGGGTTCCTGTTTGTGGGGGGCAGCCCTCTCTTCTTGGTCCTGTTGTTCTGGTTGTTTGTTTTCATCCAAGGATTCAGAGAGACTTTCTATGTAAGCTTCACTCAAGCGTGATGATGGATATGCACGCTTTGTGACTTCAGAAGTCACCCTCCACTCACCCCAGGCTCCTTGGTGATCGGATCCCCACCCCTACTTTGTTCTGGGTTCATGGAGTGGAGCTGCACTCCAGGATCAAGTGGGATGTATGGCGCCAAGAACTCAGGCAATCACACACCCCATCCCCCTGACCACAGAGGCTGGTTTGCGAATGGGACATGGGATCCACTCAAAGAATGTCAGAGGCAGAGTCCTTTGACTGGTCCAGCCTGAGACTGAAGCAGGGTCCTTCATTTAGGTGGCTTTCCAACTTGAACCTGGAACAATATAAATTGGACCTGATGTAGGCACGTTTGCTTCAATGAGGCAAGAGCTTTTCTGAATATGGGACCTTTGAGAATAAGGAGATTTAAGATACTGGGAGAACAAGGACTGGGAGGCAATAATGACAAAAATCCTGCAGCCAGTCACGCTTTATGTTAGACCCTCCTTTAAACTTGTAAGGTAGATGAGCTAATAAACTAACATTTTGCTTTAGATAAACACTGACTTGATTCTTTGTCCCTAGTGATGGAGTCTTACCTGATAAATCCATCTTTAAAAAAAATCCATCTTGAAGAGCAGTACCTATGAGCTCCACCCAATGAGCATTTCCATTTTCTTCAGGAGGAAATATATTTCTTTTTCTTCCACCTCATTTCTTCTCCCCCAAATCCTCAGCACCGGTGTGGATTGGCACATTCTGAATCAGAATTTTGAGTCCTAAGTTACTTGGTGTACCTGCTTCCTGTTTGGCAGGTAACTAACACAATTGCTATACTGGAAAGACTATGATAGGATTTAAACTAAGCTCGGTTTTCATTTTCCTCCAGAGTTTTCTCCACTGTGATTTCAACAATAAACCATATGCTTTGAGTTTGCTAGGGTCCATATGTGGCTGTACAGTATCAGTCTCATAAAGGTTACCATTGCCTGATGTCTCTAACACCATCCATCTGTGAGAGATTTAAAAAAAAAAAGCAAAAGCAAAAACGGGACATCAAGAAAGCAGTTTGAAGATCTAGAATGTGGAAGTGGCCAGCCATATTTTTGACCAACTTTGTAATGTGTTTGCAAATACTAGCCAGTAGTTAAAATCACTCAGAGAGGTGTTTTCATTGTTGTTCTGGAGTCTGCCTTATGTGCTGGTCTTGGATCCAGGGTGGATGGGAAATCTGCCAGATCCCCAGTCTTCAACCTGGGGGAATCCAGTGAGATATGGCAGGTGGTGAAAAATCTTTGGTTTGTTTATTTTTGTGGTGAAAATATACTCAACAAGACGGTTGTCAATTTAATAGTTTCTATATGGTCAATTCAATGGCATGATTACATTTGTCACATTATACAACCTTTATCCCTAACTTTTCTGGCAATAGTAACATAAACCCAGTACACCCTCTCAAGCAAAACCTCACCCTTTCCCCCACCCTCCCACACCTAATAACCACTAGTATCTTTGGTTTCTGTATATCTACTTATTTCTGGTAAATTAGGTCATTGAATGTCTGTGCTTTTGTCCATGGACTGTATTTTGTTTCTCTATTTGTCGGTTGATGCACATTTGGGTTATTTCCTACTATGTGAGACTATTGTGAGAAATGGAGAAAATAGCTAACCCAGAGTTCGAGAGGGTCAGAAAGTTCCAGGACCTCAGTTGAGACACTTGCCTGGACATGGATCCAGGAAAACTATGCTGAGGCCCATGCATTCAAATCTCAATGTCTAAGGACAGGGTTTGGGACCATGGCTCTCCTATGGTATTTCAAACACTCTGTCTTAGGTCTGGTAGCATGCCTGTTGTCTCAGATCCTGTCTTCAGCTTGTGGCGTGGCCCTTTTTTGGAATCGTCTGTTCTAACACTGATGCCATCCCTGTCTCTCCCACCTGTTCTCAGCTGTAATCCTGTGCTTACTTTGACAACCAGAACCAAACAGTGATGTACTATCATTCTTTGTGTCCAATGAGGTGGTCAAACCATTAGGAAGACGATTCAATGGTGAGAAAGTGGCTTTCAAAGAGAAAAAACCCACCTAGATCTGACAACCCATTTTACTGACTGATGACATTAAATGCCTGTCCAAGGGCAAGGTCCTAAAGGACACTGGCCCTGCCTGGGTAGTGCCTCACAGACAGGATTCCCAATGAACATCAAGGAATGATGTGAATTCTGGGATGATCTTTGGATGAAAGAAGTACAAAGTGTAGCTTCTACTTAGTCTGTGGGGATGCTGGGGTCCATCCATTAGGTTGTCTGTTTGCAATAGGTGGAATCCCACCTTCCTCAAAGAAACCTTTCATCTTCTGGCTGGTCCTCAAGCAGACACCAAGACAGCTCCATGAACTTCTACCTGAGATGGAGGAGAATGGTATTTGTATACAATCTTGCTGCTCGCTTCAAACAATGGAAACAGAACCCCAAGTCTTTTGTCTGGCCCTGTGCCTTAACTATCTCTCTTGACTTGAGCTCTTTAAACATGTGGGTTGGCACTTGAGTTAGGCTATAGCCTGAGTGCTCCAAGGGCCAACTGCAACATCTTCCCAGCATGCCACACATTTGTTGAGGCCTCAGGGGCACATCAGCTCCATCTTGCCTGCAGGCCCTACTACCCAAGGTCTTTTCCAAGTTCATTAAAATCATACTCTCCCAGGCCCTGTGTGGGGCGCAACGCCTTGTGTCCCACACAACAGTTCTCAATTGGAACCTGTGCTGGCCTTTTAATATACGGGTGGGAAAAAAGAAAGATGAACGTTCCCAGTATTTTTCCCATTCTCATTGCCTTTTCTACCAAGAAGACCTTAAATGAAAAGGGGAGGCGGCGGTGGGGTGAGCTTCATACCAGAGGCAAGTTTGCAGTGAGAATCTCTCAGTCTATTTTTGTCCAGTACCATCTGGACACAAATCAAGAATCTAATTTTTCCCACTACTTTCTCTGTTTTTTCCCCCTTTGTACTTTAGCTGACTCTGAGTGCACAGAGCCCCAAACCAAGTTTGGACCACAGAATTCCATTAAAATATAAAGAATAAACAGAAAGAAAATGTCACTGAGTTCCATGGATTATTCCCCCCCCCCCCCTACAAAACCCACAGCAGCCAGGGCCTGGAGTCCCTCCTTCTAGCACATTTGGGATGACCCAGAAGGTGCACCTGAAAGCCTGGGAGAGAATCACAGTGACTAGACTCTCCTGCTGAGGTAACCAGTCAGTGCGCAGAGTGGCTGGAGTCTGATCTGACTCTCAGGACAGGAGAGCTACACTCCCACCATGCGATACTCTTCCACCAACCTCAGCTACGTGCCAGCCACCTTCCAGTGGGATGAATGAACTCAGAATGCTCACTAGCTGCTGACAGTGAGTCCTGCACTCCCTCTCAGCTTAGCTGCACTGTAGAAGTGACAGCTCCCCTGATGCAGGACTGAAATACCACCCAGCACTTTCCCTGTGCTGGACTGTCTCAACCCTTTCCTCCTGGCCAGTGCTTTGACCAGCCATAGACTCTGAGACAGAAATGCAGCACTCTCCTTAGTCTTGTTCTCATTGTGGACTCCCACAAGGGGGATCAGGATGGAAGGAAAGATTTTCTTCAAGACTACAGGTGCGAGAAATCTCTGACTTGAAAATGAGGAGTCTGAAGTTCCAAAAGGGACCTCTGGATAAGAATGAGCACTTCCACGCCGAAGTTTGACTACTAGGATCTTAGCCGTCCATTTGATTGATTCCGAGGGGAAAGTGGAGCCTTTTATTAGGTATTTTTAGGGAAATGCTGTCATGAGAGAAGTCTGAGTTGGCATAATTGGACCCTGCAGTCTGGTTGGATATCTGCATCTTCCTTGATCACCTGTTGCTATGGGAACCTCTACCCAAGACAGACCTAGGACCCACTCTATGCCCATCCCTCCAGGACTGTTTTAAGCAGGATATATGTTCTTGTAAGAGTGCAGACTGTTAGGGAGCATCTCTGAGGATTGGATCTCTTGAGGAGATGGCAAAGATCCAGCTGGATGCCTGGTGGACTTCCAGCGGCCAGCAGGACAGATGCATCAAGTCAGGTTTATGAGAGAAGTTTTCCCAGACTACCATGTCCAAACTTCTGTCCATCCTGTTGTAGCCTCTGCAGTTATATGGACATAAACCAGACCGATCCCGTCTCAGACCAGAAAAACTCAGATAAGGACCCAAAGAAGAAACTAATGGAGAGCCATTGAGTGACTTTTTCCACTTGCATGGAAAAAAACCTGAAACTGAAGGGAACCCAAAGGATGTGGTTTTGAAATGGGCCTTTAGGTAAAGAGATAGCCGTGAGCACAGGCCATGTTCAGGGGAGCTTTGCTAGAAGGGCTCGTGGTTTACTGGACCTGGGACTTTCTGGTTACAGAAATAACTATAAAAAGAGAGCAGACAGATTCCCATGCAGGAAAAGTGACCTCTACTCTGAATTCCATGCTTGGAAATGTACTTATTTAAAGTGAAAAAAAAATAAGTCCACATACAGTGAAAGCTCTTCAGAAGACTTGGTCTAAAACCACAGCTAAAGCAATGCACAGAAAGCAGGCATGCTCATTGAGCACCATCGAGTGCTGTTGGTTGTTTTTTATGTGTTCAAAGGACCCGAGGGAGTGTGTTGCAGGATTGTGTGTACAGAGAAATCTCTCACATATATGGTATTTGGTGTGATAGTGTGTTAGTTGTCAAGAATATATATATATATATAATATATATCTTGTTTTGAAACAATATATGTATGTCATATATTGTCTCAGAACAACAGATTTTTTTCTTTGACAGTTCGAGAGTTCTGAAGTCTAACATCATCCTCATTGGGCTGAAGTAAAAGTGTCAATTGGGTTGGTTCCTTCCCAAGGTTCTAGGGGAGAATGCTTCCCCTTGACTTTTCTAGCCTTGATTACTGATCCCTTTCTCACACCACTTCAAATCCCTTCACAGGGGGTGCATACAACTCTTAGAATGATCAAGACATACATCAGTTGTATGCAGACCACATTTGCACACCTGTTGCCATCATCATTCTTGAAACATCCTCCTTCTATGTAAGCCCCCAGTATCAGCTTCCCATATGCCCCCTTCCTCCCCTTCCCCCTTAATAATTTACAACTTATCATTATTTTGTCATATTGTCCACTGTCTGATGTGTCCCTTCACCCACTTCCCCATTGTCCATACCCCAGGGATGAGGTTAAATGTAGATTCTTGTCATTGGTTTCCCCCTTTCTTCTCCACCTTCCCTGTATCCTCCTGGTATCGCCACTCTCACCACTGGTCCTGAAGGGATCATTTGTCCTGAATTCCCCATGTTTCTGGCTCCAGTGTACATCTAGCTGGATTTGTAAGGTAGGATTGAGATCATGATAGTGGGTGTGAGGAAGAATTTAAGAACTTGAGGAAAGTAGCACATTTCATTGCTGCTACACTGTACCTTGACTGACTCGTCTCTTCCCTGAGACCTCTCTGTAAGGGGATGTTCCTTCACCTATTGATGGGCTTTGGGTCCCCTATCTGTACGCCTCCTCATATGTAATGGTATCATTTTTAGTTCTTTGATACTGATCTCTTCGACACCACATCGCCACACAGGCTGGTGTGCTTCTTCCATGTGGACTTTGTTGCTTCTGAAATAGATGGCTGCTCGTCTACGTTCAAGGCTTTAAGACACCAGACACTATAGCTTTTGATAGCTGGGCATCATCAGCTTTCTTCCCACGTTTGCTTATGCACACATTTGTCGTCAGCGATCATATTAGGAAGGTGAGCATGCATTATTATGGTTTTTAGTTCTTTGAAGCCCGGTAACTGATTACTTTCATACCTCATGGTCACACAAGCTGTGTGCTGCTTCCATGTGGGCTTTGTTGCTTCTGAGCTAGATGCAATTTCTTACCTGCATCCTTGAATCTTTTTCTCTTCTGCTGAAGTCACATCTTCCTCTCCATCTCTTATTTGAATTCTTTTGATTACATTAGTTATCATTCAAATAATTCAGGGTACTTTTCTTATTTAAAACTTCTTCATTTAATCCCAGCGTCCAAGTCCATTTTGAACTTCACAAATTCTACGATTAGGATTAAGAAAAAAATTCTCACAGTTAGGGCTGAGCTCCGCTGATGTAGTGGTTGTGCGCGGGACTGCAGCCCACTGTGATCGAGGTTCAATTCCATCAGCGGCTTCACAGGAGCAAAGGCTGGGCCTCCTACTCCCACCACCAGAGGGCAGTGATGCTCTCCCCCCCAAAAAATTCTCGCAGTTGAACTGAATATGTAAGTAATATCATGGTAGAAAGAAAAAGATATTGACATTTTCAAAGGTTTAATTTTACTTGGATTTATAATGAATGCTAATGGAATGAGCAGTCAAGAGATCAAATGACACACTGCATTAGGTAAATCTGCTGCACAAAACCTCTCATATAAAATGTTGAAAGTCAAGGGTGTTACCTGAGGACTAAAGGTGCCTGGCCCAAACCATAGTATTTTCAGTCATTTCTTATACATGTGAAAGTTGAATAAAGATCAAAGAGGAAGTGTTGTGTTTGAATTTATGGCACTGGTGAAGAATATTAAAAGTACCATGTATTACCACAAGAACAAAGAAAAATGGCTTGGAAGAAGTGCCTTCAATGCTGCTTAGAAGCCAGGATAGCAAGATTGACCTCATGGACACTGGACATGTTATTCGTGGAGAACTGACCCTGGAAAAGGAGATCCTTCTTGGCTAGAAGGCAGAGAAAAAGACATGATGTTGGACAAAGTAGCTGCAATGGATACGCTCGAACATAAGAACATTTGCAAGAGAGGCACAGGGTTGCACAGTATTTTATTCTTTCACACATCAGGCCACTATGTGTCGAAACCGACTCCATAGCACCTGAAAGGATTAGAATGTGGATCTCTATGAGAGTTGTATGACCTTATTCAGACACCACTGTTAACTTTAATAAGCATGCCCTCATCACCTTGGAACATGATCTGACTTCTCTTAAAGATAATGGTTCAGTCATGTTGAGTAATTTATCTAGACTAGAGGCAGGCCGATGGTTGTGATCAGAAGTTTGTCATGTGTCTCCATCATACGTGGCAGGTGCACAGAGTCCAAAATAACTGCTTATCCATCATCAACAGAGAGAGTTTTCCTAAGAACAATAAAAGAATGGGAACAGAGAAATTAAGAGAATAGATTATAGAGGATTTTATGACAGAAAATTAATAGCAATGTGCGATGCAAACCCTATGATTTTATGTTACAACTAATATAAATAGTCTCAACCTGAAGACATTTATAGACAAGATTAACAAGAAATCACAATTCACTTTACCTTTTTATTTCCTTTTACTTTGTTGATTCTAATTTGCTAATCTTCTAATTCTTGCTTAAAAGACAGTTATTTGATTTCTGATAAATCAGGATATGTGTCTCTTTCTTAATTTATTAAACTTCTTATCTTAAATGATTTTAAGCTCACAAAAATTGCAAAAATAGGCTGAGCCCAGTGGCGTAGTGGTTGTGCACGGGACTGCGGCCCACTGGGATGGAGGTTCAATTCCAGCAGTGGGGCTGGACCTCCTACTCCCACCACTGGAGAGCAGTGATGCCCCCCAAAAAAATTTTGCAAAAATAGTAGAACATTCCTATAGCTCCTCACCCAGCTTTTCCTAATGCCACTATCTTGTTGAGCAATAATATATTGATCAAAACTGAGACATGAACACTGATACTATGAACCAAGCTATAGGACTACCAAAGTACATATTTCAGTAATGACCTTTCCCTGATTTAAGATCCAATGCATGCTATTTCATTTATTTACTATAAATCCATGGCAGTAAAAAGGCAAGAAAATATTTAAGACTAGTTTCAGATTAGTCTTGCCTTTTCACAACATCAACATACTTTAAAAAATAACTGTAGAATCATGAGAAGTTGTAACATGAACATAGGGAGATTCCTTACATGAACAACCCAATTTCCTATAAAGATACCACATAAATAGCTATAGCCTACTATTAAAACAAACGAAGACAAAAAAACGCATCACTGCCATTGGGTCGATGCCAACTCATAATGGTTGAGCTACCCTTGTGGATTTCTGAGACTGCAACTCTTTATGGGAGTAGAGAGTCCCATCTTTCTCCCACTGAGTGGCTGGTGGTTTTGAACTGCTGACCTTGCAGTTACCAGCAGCCCAGGGCTTAACTAGTACATGATCAGGACTTCCCTAGCCTTCTCTGGCAACCAGGAGATTAAGATTGATGCAATCCATGAGTCTTTTTCAGATGTAACCAGTCAGATATAGATGTATTTATATACCCAGTATACATATGTATGCATACCTGTGTGTTTAGGCCTTTATAACTTTATTACACATGCTTTCTTATCACCTGTGGTCACCACCACCATTTCTTGCCTTGAGTTCCTCTGATACTTCTGATGATTAGACTAAGGCGATGCATTTTGGGTAAGAATACCACCAAAACGATGAACTTTTCTAAGTTCCTTGGATCAGAGAGTGTGTGATGTCGTTGTAGCTTATTTCTGGTGAGTTGGCTCTTGATCTGTTGGTGTCGTGGTATCATTTTGAGTATGCTTAAGCTTAATATTTGAATATGCTTAATAGATTACATAAGTGTGTATGTTAAAGACCCCTGTTGATCATTCCATCGGATCCCTGGTGGCATGTTGGATGATGAGTCGGGCTGCTATCTTCATGAGAGAAAGGGGAGACTTTATACTTCTGTACGGATTTACAGTCTTGGGAACGCATAGGGGCCAGTTCTTCTCTGTTCTACATGGTTGATTGATTCGATGGCAGTGAGGTTTTTTTTTTTTTTTTTAACCGACTCTTCTGATCAGAAGTGCAACTCATGGATCCTGATTAAATGGAAGTGAAATGTGGATCAGAGCTCAGATTCTTAAAAAAGCCCCTACTTACAGGACCACATACTAGATGACTCCCTGAGACTGTTGCCCTGAGATAATCTTTCAACTTCAAACCAAAAATAGTTTGTGAGATCATTTCTCAGCTACATAAGAGATTGGCTCCTAAAATCAAGAGAGTCACCCTAAAGGTCTGTGAGTCTTTAAAAAAATCATCTATAGGAGCTCAATTGGCTAAGGCTTACCCTAAAGCAAAGTAGGGAAGTCAAGATGACAGGGAAATGAATTTACTGGAAATGGAACATCCACAATGGAAATAACAATAACATTTGATACCCTGTGAAAAATGTAGCCAATGTCACCGAACAAACTGTGTAGAGCTTGTTCAATAGAAAACCAGTATTCTGTGTAAATTTTCACTTAAAACACATAGAATATATAGGAATTGGAAGTTGGAAATTACTTCATCATACTAAGTGCAACGTGATTCACTTCTTAATTATAAATGTCTTGTATTTGATCAAACCATTGAGCCAGTGCTGATGAAGCCTCTGGTTCTGATGGATAGCTGGCGTGGATAAGTCTGTTTCTCATGAATGGAGCTGGTGAGGAGTTGTAGATTGGGGTTACTGCAGGGTTGGTGCTATATCTAGCCTGTTTGGCTGATGCACTAAATTTCAGTCCAATTCCTTTGGTTCCTCCTGGACAAGAGTCTTGGCAGAGAATGACATGCATCTTAACTTTAGTCCAAGGGGAGATATTAACACTCCATTTGTCACCCAGCACATCCATCCCTAAGGGGAGCATGCTTGGAACATGATAATATCCTATCCTAGAGCAAGGACTGGGCAGGAGGGAAGTAAGCCTTTAGAGTCATTTCCTTCTTTGTCTACTGATTCGAGAAAGAAACCCCCTTTCTTTTGTATTCATGTACTGCCCTTAAGGAATGCCAGATCAGTTTGTGCTTATTGATTGGGGAAACTATAAAGATGATGCTTTTAATTTCCTTTACTAATTTAGAAGCCATATTCAATCTTCATATATCTGCCATTTTGAAAGATAAAATAAATAAAAGGCTTTAAGAAGATGGTATCTTTTAAAAGATATTCCTGCAATGCAGAGATCTTCAAGTTGCATGTCAGAGTTTAAACATCTACACAGGACATTATGCTACTTTAACAGCCATCAACTGAAAACTACAAGTGTATTGGAGTCTACCTCCCTCGCCCTCTTTTAACAATTCAACTGAACTGGAAACCTTTCATTCAGGTGCTTGACTTACTTACCTTTACTTCTCAATGAATTTTGGATTAGCTTCTTGGATTATTGTAAAGAATTTATTATGGAAACTTCTTGCTGAGGTAAGATTTTGGTTTTTTTTTTAAGTGATGAATACCATTTCATTGAGAGGTTTTCCCTCTTTTAAGCTTTGCTACCTACTCTTTTTGCCTCAGAAGTTGCCTGTGATTTTCTCTTGCTCTCTCAAACACCTTGTCTACTATAAATGATCTGTTGATTCTGCTGTGCCGATTTCCTTCCTCAACAAGTGCCGGTCTGGAGAAGCGCCATTCCACCTCAAAGTGAGTGCGCTCCTGATTGTCTTCAAGGTGAAGTTAGAAAGCTGATGAAGGGAACTATCACAGAAGATCTGTTCTCCATTTGTCACACACATTTCACCTGAAACTTTTTAGATAAGCTCTTTGAGGCGGCATGCAGGTTGGAATACAACTCCTGGCTGCCCTAATGACTCGATCTGTGACTTCAAGGAATTTATTAGTCTGTCTGCATTAGTCAGGCCAGACCAGGTTATACTGTGGTATCAGCAATATCAGAATCATAGTGGCTTAAAACAAGAAAGGCTTATTCCTTGTCCACACAAAATTTGATAACAGTTAGGCAATTCTCCAGCACAGCTGTTCTCCTTGTGATGGCTCAGCAGTAACCTTCTATATGTGCACGTGCTTCCAGGATGAGCAGGCCAGAGAAAAGATGGCTGCAGAGAAAAGCATCAGCAATGCCATGTTCCCGTCCAGGAGAATCATTCATCACTCCCCCGACATTTCATTGGCTAAATTTCATGTGGCCATACCCAATAGCAACGAGAGGAGAACTGGCTATGTTTATATAGGCGAGCAATGAATGACAGAGAGAGCATAAGTACATGACTCAGAAATCAGTGCACACTGATCTTAGTAATTCAACTGTACATTCGTAACATCAATATTAAGTGCACAGTTTGTGCTGGGCAATTTTCTAGGTCTCGGGTGATACCAAGATGGGAGAGATTTTTCTTCAAGGAGGCTGTCACCACTCTGGGCAGTGAGGCTGGTGATGCAATCGGCATCATTTATCCAAGATCAGGAATATGCTTTTATCCTACCGTACTTATACGAAAATTGATGTAATAGTCACTCTCTTTGACATCACTCTGCTAATTGCCTACATACTGCTTATGCTATATGAAATTTTATCTATATTTATTTGTTTTTTTGACCCTTCCACCAAAATGCAAGCTTTAAGGAGGCAGAGAGAATATCTGCTTTGTTCACTATATCTTCCACATTTAGAATAATGCTCATGGTAGATGTTCAATAAGAGATTGCTGAATTGTGAATGATTAGTTTCTATTGAGTGCTGGTGGTGGTGTGGCCTAGGCAGTGGGCAGATAACCATAAGGTCTGCGGTTCAAATTCACTTGCTATCCTGAGGAAGAGTGAAAAGGTTGTTTATTCCTTTAAAGATTTATGATTTCAGAAACCACATAAAAAGTCGCTATGAGTCAGAGGCAATAATGGCAGTGGATCCTACTACTGATCATTACTATATTTATCTTATTTATTTATTCGGAATTGGCCCTCGGCTTGTCCCTTCAAGCTTCCCAGTCAACTATGCACTCTTCCTCTCCACAGATGTCATACACCACAAAGTGCATAAAGGCCATCAACTTGCTGTTTGTCACCTACCAACATTGACTCCCTTCATCTTTTCTTTCTTCTCAGCTTGGAAGACTCACGCTCAAACTTCTTCATCGCGGGATGAGTGCCGAGAAGGGTGCTTCCCTTGACCTCAAGCACAGGACAGGTCCGCAAAGGTCAACCTAGGGACGCGAAGTCTCTCTCTTCCCTTTGGAGCCACTCTTCTACCTCAGGGATATTCTGGGGTCTGCCTTACCCTCTTCTTTTTCTGTAATTCCATACTCTCTTCCTCTCAAAGGTCTCCTTTCTTCAAGTCTGTAGCCGAGTTGAGGTCCAGCCCAACAGGCGAGAACGAATGTCCTTGACTTCCTGCTCTGCCATGCCATGTTCTCTGCTCCTTCTCCTTCCTTCCACGATCAGCCTTTGTGAGAATTATCAGTACATGTTGCCTCGACTTGGTCATGTTTTAGTCTTTCCTCAAGCTATTGCTGCAACTTGATAGACTCTTCTTCCAATCCCCAAGTAGACCCCAAGTGGTTCTTCTCTGACTTACGCAACACTCAAAAACCTACTGCCACCCAGTTAATCCCAACTCATAGTGACTGGGGAGGACAGGGCAGAGCTGCCTCTGTGGGTTTCTAAGGCTGTAACACTTCAAAGGCATGGGAACCTCATCATTCTCTGGGGGAGCAGCTAGTGGTCTCAATTGCTGACCTTGCAGGGAGCAACCCACCAGCGCTCCACGCAATGCTTCCTTCACTTCTCTTCTACTCTTCCTATCACTCTTGGCACTATTTATTGAGCATCGGAAGGAGGAACTATCATTGCCTAAGTATTTTACCAATGAGGAAAATAAATCATGTGATTACTGCACCTAAGACGATGGCAGACTCTTATATTCAGGCAGTCTGACTGTAGAGCAGTGGTTCTTAACCTTCCTCACGCTGAGACCCCTGAGTACAGTTCCTCATGTGGCAATGACCCCCCCCCCAACCATAAAATTATTTCCATTGCTACTTCCTAGCTACTGTTATGAATCGTGTGACCTCTGTGAAAGGATCATTTGACCCCTAAAGGGATGCGATCCACAGCTTGAGACCCACTCCTCCAGAGCCTCACATGATTATGTGTTGGGCTGAAGCTGCAAGGTCAGCAATTCAAAGCCATCTGCGGCACCATGGGAGGAATGCTCGCTTTTCTACTTCCACACAGAGCTATAGCCCCAGAAACCCACAGGGCACGTTCTCCCCTGCCGTACAGGGTCACGAGGAGTCCGAATTGACTGGGCGGTAGATCCTATGCCATATACACGTCCCTCTTCTTCTCACTTGACACCCTTTCCCTAGGCAATCTCATTCATATCCTTGGTTTTCATTTTACTTAGTACCTAATTATTCAAAATTGTATGTTGTTCATGTCAGACCTCTTTCCTGAATTTCAAATCAACATATACAGTTTACTAAGGGGGAAAATCTACTTACCCACAGATACCTCAACCCAACCTATCTTTCAAACCACTTCTATTGTATTCTTATTCTTCAATTCACTTATGCATCAGCTTAGCAGCTGTCTATTGAGTACTCATTACATGCCAGACCCCATCGTCCAATATTAGGGATACCATGGTGAAATTTAAGGGTCAACCCATCCATCTAGGAGACTGCAATCTAATTGGCCCAAACAACTATGTAAATATGATCACAATGCAACATATTGTTATAATAGGAATGAGTATAATTCATTTAGGGGTGCATGCAACCTAATCTTCATTGAATTGCTAAATTTGTAGGCCAAGAAAGTTGTTGTGTAGTCAGAACAACATGTAAGTAAGGCATTTAGCAAAATTTCTCATTATATATTTTGGAACAAGACAGAAATGTGTAGCCTGTAGAAAAGCTAAAAGTTTTAGTGAGAAATAGAAGATTTTTGGATATCTACCTCATTGGACAGTTAGGTCAGGGGGGATCTAACTTTCCTTCATTTCCAGTAAGTATTGACACATATAGAATGTCCATTCTTGAGGAAGAGGAAGAGTCATATACTATAGTCCACAAACCATAAAATACAGACTTTCAGTACACATACCTTGAAAGGTACATACTCTTTACAGAGCCATCTGTGCACACAATTAGCAATCATTATTGGCAGTGTCATCTTTAAATACAAACCACATGACACGGATAAGATGTGCACAAATACATTTCTGCCCAAGCTGTCAATCAATAAAATAAGTGGTGCTGGATGAAAAATGCCTAAATACATATTTATGTGTTTAAATAAGAGACCAGCTAATTTCAGCTCAAGAACTCTTTTATAACCTGCTGTGGAGGATGGGGTGATTTTATTTTCAATTGTTTGGTCATTGTGAAGAGAAGAAGGAAATGAAATATACAGGGCACTATTTAAACAACATTCAGGCTATGATTCAAGAAGACAAAGGACAGGAAATTCAAAGTTGAGGTGTGATGTGTTATCCCTCATTCCAGCTGCTGTGTCCGTTCACAGTGACAGCTGAAAAAAGAACTGGAACACTACATACGCACAGTTTTAAAATATATTTACTTAAGAGAAAACATGGCAAAGAGCTTTTGTCCTATTTATGGGAGAAGGGATTAAACACTGACTCATCACAGTGTCTTAAAAACAGTTTACAAGTTCAAAAATATTTGCTAATTCTTGTTTTCCTTACCATATGTAAATCAGCTGTTTTATTCGGTGGCAGATTTTTCTGGAAATTGGTTGAGTTAAGTGAATCTGCTAGATTTCCCTTTGATTTCTAAGGGATCTGGTCAAAATAAAGCTTTTGTAGCTAGTCTTGTTGAAACAGGCCACAGATGTGGAGCAGAAAATTAATAGAGAAAGCCTAAAAAGCAAAACACCTTGTCTTTTTGGCACTGTCAAAAGATACAGAAGTGAAAGAATTGTGGCTGTCCGGTAGCTAATGGTTTTTTCTCTGTGGCACTGACTCTAGCTGCTCAGTGAGTTCAAGTTTTGTTGTTTCTGATGCAGCCTGAAAAACCTATCCTGCTTTAGATAGAAATGTACAAATGTGCTTATCACAAGGGAGGTGTGTATGAATTGTCATAAGAGTTGTATGAGTCCCCAATTTTAAAAAAAGTGTTAAAGAATGGTTTTAGAAATTATAGTCAGAAAGCAACATGGAAAGGACAAAAATGATGGGTTTGAACAACAACAACAGTCAAGAGTGATCAAACATACCTGGAAACCCGAGGCTTAATGCAAAGACCAATGAAAACTTGGTTTTGTTCTACAGAAAAGGATAGTTTTAAGAACCCGTTCTTAAAAGACCAGTGAGTCTATTGAGTTGGCTTGTCAGAGGAATGGATTTACCTTGTCTATCCAGAGGTTCTCGCAAGGAAGGCCTAGTTTCTCTCATACCAGTGTGTGATAGATCTCGGTCATTGAAAGCCGGGGGAACACAGCTCTTCTCTGCAAATGGGGTGCCGTTAGTCAGAATCAATTCAATTGCAACTCAACTTAGGTTTGGTGTCGGTTTCCAGAGCTGTTCCGGCCCCCAAAACATGGTCTTCAAGAACACTCACAATCTATCCCAAATGACTTTCTGGGTTTATGTCCTGCCTGCCATTCTGCCAACTCTCTCCTGCACACTTACCACACTGGATAAAGCCTTTTCTGGTTTTGTGTTGGCAGTTCTACCCTTTTCTATCCAACGATCCATCCTCAGGGCCCAGCTTGTAAGTTCCAAAGTCTTCTCCTTGCCTTATTCATGGCTGGCAGTATAAGATTCCCACGTACTCGATCCCCTACTTTCTTCATATTTGGTAATTATAAAATTCTGGAGGATAAGAAGAATGCCTTTTAAGTAATCTATTTACCCCCACCGTATTATGATCATTTGTACACCATTTGTACATCATTGTACACCATTGGTAGAGTGCTTGGTGCATAGAAGAAGTGTGCACCATTTTAGAGGAATGCATGAAGAATACTGGTCAAAAGAACAAAGTTTATTATTTGCTAGAAGCGTGTACATACAAGTAAAACATTTTTACCATGTCAAATAGGTTTTGTTTTAAATCAGGTTTATTAAGATTAAACTTTCTGAATGTTATTACTTTTTTTTCAAGTAAGAAAAAAAATCCACAGAGATAATATGCTGCATACTTTAAAAATAACCACAAGAAAAATATTGGGAGGATTTAGGATGACCCAATCTCCTTGCAATACCATGTGATTCTACAGTGGTCTCATGTCACAGACTCAGAGATGCAATGCTAAGATGCCTTCTTCAAGGAGGATTTGCTGTCCAGTCACAGGCTGGGGTCAATAGGGAGCCGTGAGGTGTTGACACTTTCAGAGTTGGCTTAGGTACAGAGTCGGTGTGTTAAAAATCATACCCTTCCTTGGACAACCCTCAGACCTACTAGGTCAAGCCCTTGGGCCCAACATGAACCACTCTGCTGGGAAAACTCTAAACTTTTCTACCAGGTTAGCTCTGGCTTTGCCGAGTCTGCACTTTAGTTCAACTTCTCCCTCTGTGTTGTCCTGCTTTCTCCTGCTGCTTTCACGGATAGCAAAAAATGCGTACCCAAATTCTGTCCATCTGCTTTTCATTTAAGTTAAAATCTTCTCAATTTCCCTCGCATGCGACTTTTTATTTTATCTTTTTATTCTTGGGATACTCTTAGTGGTGCAACATACTCACTGCCATCAAGATGATTTTGACTCCCCACAACCCAGAAGGACAGGGATTTCTGATACTGTAGTTCTTGAGGAGAGTAGAAAGTCTGTCTTTTCAGTTTCAAACTGCTGACCTTGAGCTCTACTCTGCCACATGGGGTCACTATCAGTTAATATCAACTCAATGGCACCCACAAGCAACATTTAAAGGTCCAGAATATTAGTTATTTGAATTTATGTTCTATGTGTAATGGTAATTCTGATCTAGTAGGGTGAAGTGTTCTAGATGTGTTCATTAAGTTGTGTGCTTGATAATATTATTCCTGCCTTCCACAGCCTTATTGACTTGCTTACTTGTGAACTCATTTATTAGGAGTGGAGTCTTGGAATTTCTAACAATAATTATGGGTTTATTGACTTCTCCTTTCAACTTTTATTAATATATTTTTCTTCTTTACTCTAGTAGCTTATTTTTTTCTAATTTCTATTTACTCACCATTTCCATATTATTTCTCCCCTTTTAGTCATGCCTTTTATAAGATTCAAGTTGAATAACTTACTAGCTATGCCTTTTTCTTTGTTTTAATAATTACTCTAGGATTAGCAATAGACATTATAAACTTATCCCTGTCTACCTTTAAATAATAGTATTCCTCTTCGTGTATAGTATTAAAATTTTAGCATCATTTAGTTCTCCTTCCATTCTGCTCTTTGTGTTCTTGTAAAAAATTTAATTCCACATATTACAGACCACCTACACCTGAGCTCCTCTGGTTCCCAAGGCCAAATGTCACAAGACAGAAGTCAGACACGCCTCCACCCTTTACCCCTTCTTACCAGTTCTGATGCTCATCATCCCTCCCATGGCACTCTACTTTGTGGCTCGGGTCTACAAGTCATTGCAATGACTAAAGAGAACCAACAGATAATGCTACTGTCTATGTGATTTAGTAGGGTAGTTAATAGGTTATAATTCAGGAATGAAATGATCAGAATACAGTTGTTCAGTCAGGACTGTTTCTTCTCTACTGTGTCTGCAGGTAAGTCTCTCTCTGGCCCTCAGCCTCTTATCCTGGCTTCTGCCCTTGTGTTAGTCTGTGTTGACTAGAGAAACAAACTCATAGACACACATATGTGTAGAAGAGCTTTATTTTAAAGAGTAATTGTACATTAAAAAAACAACTCAACCTCGTCCAGATCAAGTCCATAAGTCTGATGTTAACCATCTGTCCAATACCAGTCTATAATATTTTCTTCAGACTCACACAGCACATGCAATGATGCTAAATGCTGGAAGAAAGATAACAACCTAGTGGGTGAAAAATCTTGTGGATTCGGTGGTGGTGGAAACATCTCAGCACTGGTGTGGGTCTCCATATAACTCATCCAGCCTCAGAGACCTGGCTGCCATCAGCATAACTCCATGTGGCTTGTCAATAGGAATGTCTCACAGGGAAATGAAGCAGAGAGTTAAATCAGAGTTTCCATGTACCTGGCCTCCAGTGAGTTATTTATCTCTGTGATCTCTCCAAATGAGGTTATCAAGCTGTGACCTGATTGACAAGCTAGACTGCCCCCCTTCACTCTTAATAGTCTCAAGATGGCACCAGATTATGTAGCTACCACGGCCCTGCTCAGAAAATGTTACAAAACTTTTTAGGGCTGATAACTTGCCTAAAGGACATGGCGTTCAGCCATGAACCTCAATTCAAAGGCACTCAATCTCCAACTCCAGCTCCATTTCTCATGCTAACTTGATGGGCCAGCAAACCCAGCTCCCTCAATTAAGCGTTCAATGGTAACTCACTCCACAAGCAAACTTTCTGCCCAAAGCATTTGGCTTTACTTGCTCTGTGGATTAGGACGTCGACTGCTTTGTCTCGTGCTCTGGTTCCTCTGTCACCCCTCTGGTGTCAAAGCTGGCTTTTGGATCAAGGGAGCTCAAAGCTAGGTTTCTTGGGGTGAAAAGTATGTGCTCCACACCTGGTTTTTATCTCTTGCTTGTAGTATAATTCCCTCCTTTCTGTTTCTGGCACGACTCATTTTATACCCAGCAGATAGCAATCACAATGAACCTGATTAACAGTTACTTGCAACTGAGTCACAGAATCGAATCAGTATCTTTCCCCCACCTTCTTATCCAGTCCCATCATGAAAATTAAGGATGGGGCAACAACAGCTATGACTAGAAGAGCTATGTTACATAATTCACCACATTGCACCTGTGTATTTATTATTCTGAGTACTTTTATTCCTTGGAGAAGATGAAAATTTGTCATTTATATTTTAGATAAAGCATTTCTTTTATTACTGATTGCAAAACCCATCTGTTGAAATCTAGGAATTTTTAATTTTGAGTGAAAAAGCTTTAATTTCATATTCTTCTTGGGGTGAATATATTTTTCAAGGAAATAAGATTCGAGGTTAAAGGTTTTTATCCTTAGTGTTTTAAAGATGCCAGGGTATTCTTTCTAATCTACCTATTTTATTTGAATGTTTGAATCAAATCTTTGCATTTGTCCATCTTCAAATAGATGTTCCTGAGAATATAGTTCTTTTTTCCTTCTTTGACTTTTTTCAATAGTTTCTCTTTCTCCCTGGTTGTCAACAGTTTGATAATCATGCATCATATTATGCGTGTCTTTATGTTTACTCTGCATAAGATTTGTTAAGTCTTGAATCTGTAAATTCACACTTTTCTTCAGATTTGGGAATATGTCAACCATTATTTCTCTAAATATTTTTTTCTTCAAAAAGTCCTCTGTCCCCTTCGCTCTTCTGGGATTTCTGTTACACACACGTTAGACCATTTAGTGTTATCCCATGTTTCACTGAGATCCTGTTCACTTTTTCCTCTGTCTTTTTTCTATCCACAGTGTATTTTAGTAGTTCCTTTCCCTATGTCTTTCTTCAAGTTCAGAGGTCTTTCTTCTATAGTGTGTGTATAATCTGTTATTCAGTCCAGCCAATGTAGATTTTCATTCCAGATATTGTCTCTTTTACATCTAGGTTCCACTTGTGCCTTTAAAGTCTCCCAGTTATATTCTCATTATGTTTGTGCTTTCTTTTATATCCTTGATCATAAAAAAAACATACAATAGTTGTTTTATTGCCTTTCCAGTTAATTTTATTATTACCTTACTTTTGTGTGCTGTTTCTATTGACTGACTTAGAGAATGTGCTATTTACCTGGCAAATCATGGCTGTGTCAGCTTCCCTGAACTCTGTCATAAAATTTGTCAATAAAGCAAGATTACTGGATTTGTTTTGTGCTCTATTTCCCCCAAACCTAATCCTGGCATTGCCTATAGACAGAAATCCCAAGCAAGGTTCATCTTGTTAAGTTCCCTTTCTCAGGAACTACACACTGTGCCGTCTGCTGTCCAGTGTTTGAAAACACTTGTTTTCTATATTCTGTTCCATTTTTAATTGCCTACCATTTAGGACAATTTTATCATCTTACTTCATTATGTTCAGAAGTAGAAGTCTCTATATGGAAGGGGTTTGTCGTTGCTACTGCTTATTGTTATTATAATTCTATAGGTATAACAGCATCATTACTGATTTTAATGAAACCCACACTTTGGCATAAGTAACTTTATACAGTATAAATAGGCCTAGGTACATATCAAAAACTACAAATTGTGTACAAGAGCATTTTAAAAGTGTTTTCCATGGGAGAGTTGGTGGGTCCAAGCTATTGAGATTTTGGTTAGCATCATAGCCTCCAAAGGTAGGAAATATCACCACATTATAGGCAAACAGCACGAGGCCAACAGGCTTAAATAATGTACAAAAGACCACATGGGTAGCACATATATAAATTAATATTTAAATATAATTCAGTCCAGCCTAGTCTTAACCACTAGACAAATCTCTCTAAAGTACATGATCTAAAGACCAAATCTCAGGGATGGAGTTCTAGCTTTTCAGAGAAGAGAGCATGACTCTCAGGCTCTAGCCCTTCCGACCTGGAGTTTCACATGCTGTTGCGTCTGAAGCCACACCTGGCATCAGATATGCCCAAAGCAGTACAACAGCACGAAACAGATGGCAAACATTTTGTAATTTACACTTTTAATTACTTTAGACTGATGACTGTTCCCCACAATTTGACTTGGTAAGATTTTGCTCTAAAGAAAAAAATAGAGAAAGAGACACACTTTAAAAATCTATGTTAAGTCCACTGCTGTCAAGTCAATTTTGACTTATTGCAGTCCCCTAGAACTGAGTAGTGGCAGAGTCTCATATGATTTCCAGGGCTCTAAGTTGGTATTGAAGTGGATGGACATACCCTTCTCCCCTAGGATGGATATTAGGTTTGAACGACTGACATTTCAGCAAACAGTCAAGGGCTTAACAGTAAATACCAGGAGTCCTGAAATAGTTAAAGAATTGGGAAGATAAGTACATTTGCTCATGGCATAAAATGGGATGGATATATGTGATTTTCTCTAGTGTGTTGTCATGAGACTTTCGAGGCATAATTCAGAAAGGATTCCATACTATTCGAGACAGACTTACCTTCTAGAAATCCAGTGAGATATGTTCTTAGAGACCAAGAAGAAGAGGGATTTATCACCAGGGAGCTTGCCACATCGTATAAAAGACTTTAAATAGTAATGTCTTCTAAAATGACACAGACACCATAGATTGATCACTTTTATCTTAGGGACAGGTTTTATTTAAAATATAATAGGTTCATTTATATCACTGGAGTTAGGTACTTAGTCTTTGACTAATTAGGATTGCATTGGAGGTACTAGTCAATGTAAGAAGACCAGAGAAAGCAATTTGAAGAATTAAAAATAAGTAAATGAAACTCTACATGAAGCAACAAGATTATATGTCTGAAAAGTCTATTATATGTCTAAAGAACCTAAAAGAATCAATCCCCACCTGTCTTAAAAGAGAATTTAATAAAGTTGCAAGTTATACAATAAACAAAAATTAATAGCCTTTATGTATACAAGCAAAAGCAAATGAAAAGTGTAATGGAAGAGAGGTACCACTTATGGTAACAAAAATGTGAAGTACTCAGGCATAAAATTAACAAGAAACATAGAAAACTGTAATAGAAAAACTATAAAACTCTCTAAATGAGACAAAAGTCGACTCTAGCAAATGGATGGTACATGACATCCTTGGACAGAAATACTCAAGGTTATAAAGATGTCAGTTATCCGTAATTTAATTTATATATGTAATGTAATCCCAATAAAATACAATCAAGTTATTTTCTAGACCTAGACAATTTGATTTTAAAGTTCAGTTGGAAACTAATAAACCTAAATAACCAGGATAGCCCTGAAAAAGAAGAGCATTGAACTGGACTCACCATTTATCACCCCAATAAAGAATATTATAGATGGTTTATAATTAAAATAGTTTAATAATACTGAATGAATAGACAGACTAATAGAAGAAAAGAGAAATTCTAAAAATAGATCAAATTACATAGTGAAATTTAGTACACAATAAAGCAGTATCTCAAATTGGTGGGGAAAAGATCAGCCCTTTAAAAATAATGCTAGGTTAATTGGATAGTCACATGGAAAAATAATAAAATAGTATGCATCTCTCACAACATAGATCAAGATAAGTTCAAAACAGGCCATTCAACTATGAGTACTGTGCCTTAAGCAATATTTTCATATTTACTGTTTTCCTCAGCCTCTAATAACCACTGGTGACATTTTTGTCCCCATGCATTGGTCTATTTTGAATATGTCACATAGGAAGGCTTATCCAAGATGTGTCCTTATGTGTCTGGCTTTTTTCTCTCTGCCTAATGAAAGAACTTCCCTTCTCCCTGATGTTCACTTGTGTGGACCGGTCTCTTCCTGGTGTATACTGTACTGAAAATAACCTCCAATAAGTTTTACAGTCAAATATCTATAAGACACAAGTGAACATCTTTCTGGTATTCTCGGCTTTCTGCCAGGAACCATCTGACATCCATAATATCATCCTTCTTGCCCCTTCGCTTCTGAATCTGGCTTGAGTTTCTGACAGTTCCTTGCTAATGTCCTGCTGCAACCATTTTTAAATTATGTTCTGAAAAGATTTCTTGCATAATATATTGATAATATTGTTCAATTATTTCTGCACTCTGTTGGGTCACCTTGCTTTAGACTGGGCACCAATATGGATGTATTTCAGTCAGTTGGCCAGATAGCTGTCTTCTAAATTTCTTGGTATAAATAAGTGAGTGTTTTTAGTGCTTCATTGAGTTGTCAAGACATTTCAATTAGTGTTCCATCAATTTAAAGTGCTCTGTTTTCCACAAATGTTTTGGACAAGTGTGATTTGGACTTCTTTCTGTGCCTCTTGTTCTTGATCACATGATACATTGGAAATGGCTGAATATCAACCATTTATTTTTGGTAGTGTGACTGCATTTCATATCGTTGTCGTTTTATTCTTCCTGTATCATTCACTATTTTGCCCATAGACTTCTTCAACATTGTAAGTCAAGGCTTTAAGTTTTTCTTTGTTGTTTTCTTCATCTTTATATATTCTGAGCATATTCTTCCCATTTCTGACCCCACGTCTTAGCACATTTCATTATAATGCTTTGTCTTCTCAAATTGCTCTGTGAAATTTCTTGTTTAGCTCTTATATGTTATCATTTCTCCCATTTGCCAATTCTCATGCCAACCCTGAAAATATAAGTGGAATGTTCAATATGAGCCTGACTGCATCCTTTCTAAATTACCAATAAGAGAGAGGGAAATGTTTAGCAACCTTTCATATATATATATATATGTGTGTGTGTGTGTGTGTGTATAATATCATTTTATTAGGGACTCATGACATTCCATACATCAATTGTATGAAGCATAATTGTACATATGTTGCCATCATCATTTTCTAAACATTTACTTTCTATTTGAATCCTTGGTATCAGCTCCTCTTTTCCCCCTCTGTCCAACCCTTCCCCTCATAATCCCTTGATAATTTATAAAATATTAATGTTTTTCATATCTTAAGCCTACTACTGTCTCACTTCACCCATGATTTGTTGTTCATCTCCTTGGGGAGGAGGGGACAGGTGGTTATATGTTGATCACTGTGATCTGTTTCTCCTTTTTACCCTCCTTCCCTCCCCCTACTCTCATGGTATCACTACTCCCAATTTTGTTCCTGAGGGTTTTATCTGACCCAGAGTGAGTATGTCATGAACTCTTATCTGTACCAGTGTACAGGCTCCGGTCTATCCAGAACTGTAAGGAAAGATTGGGGTCATGATAGTGGGGCTTGAGGAAGCCTCAAAGAACCAAAGGGGCTATTGTGGGTTTCACAGGTGCTATATTGTGCCCTGATTGACTCATCCCTTTCTTGTAACCCTTTGGTGAGGGGATGTCCCATTTTCTACAGATGGGTTTTGAGTCTCTGCTCTGACCACCCCCCTAATTCTCAACAATATGTTTGTTGTAGTTCTTCTGGTGCCTGTTACCCGATTCCATCAACACCTTATTATTTCACAGGCTGATGTGCTTCTTCCATGTGGGCTCATTGTTTCTCTTCTAGATGGCTACATGTTTAACTTCAAGCCTTTAAGACTCCAGATGCTATCTCTTTTGATAGCCAGACACCATCACCTTTCTTCACCACATTTGCTTATGCACCCATTTTGTCATCAGAGACCATGTCAGGAAAGGTGACCATCACAGAGTTCTGTGTTACTAGAAAAGATCTTTGACTGGTTGAATTCTTCAGAGAGTGGTAGAATACACTGGAAGTGGTAAAGAACTTAATCTTATTTAATCTAATCATCACCATGGGACCTCTGGTGTTGTAGTGGGCTAACCACTGAGCTACTAACCACAAGGTTCACAGTTCAAATCCACCAGCCACTCTAAGAGCATTTACTCCTATAAAGCTTTAAAGTCTCAGAAACACGAAGTGGCAGTTCTACCCTGTCCTCTAGGGTCACTATGAATTGGAATCCACTTAATGGCAGTGGGAACAGTGGTGATGGGAAAATATTTATAAATATGAGAACTTAAAATCATTTTTTCAGTCTGAATGGAAAAATACATGATAAGTGAAGTAAAAGACAAGCTAGGAAAAACATTCGCCATGGATGTCACAAACTAATATCAATATTCTTAATATATAAAAAAATTTTAAGAGAGAAAAAAGTCAATACACTACAGAAGAATGTGATGAAGATAAAATATAAACAATTGATACAAGTACAGGTTAAGTTTATGAAAAGATGTACAATCTTAGCAATGATAAGACAAATGTAAAAAAACTGCATTGGGATACCCTTTCTTACCTATCAGATGGGCAAAAATTCAAATTTAAATTTTTGTAAGACTCTACTTGTAAGACTATCAGGGATATGGACATTCTCATAAATTACTTGGACATTTAGATGAAAGTTGTAGCTTATAGAAGACAACTTGGCAATCCCTAGTAAATTATGTGTCTATTTATCCTTTTTCTTGGAAATCCACTTCTAGGAATCTTTTCCAAAGATGCACTGGCAAAAGAGAGAGAGAGAGAGAGAAAGAAAACTTTTACATAAAACAATTTATTTCAGTGCTATAAGTAATAGCAGAAACTGGAACTAACTCAAATGTCCATCACTCATACTTGACTTAATACAATGTTTTATCTACATAGTGGACTGCAATGCAATTGTCCAAAGAAATGAGGAATATTCTATTGGTTATCTTTCTAAGGAGGATGATTTTCAAGGTGTAGTGTTAAATGAAGAAAATTATGGTGAAGAAAACTTTATATAATATGCAACTTTTAGCTAAAAAAGAAGTATCTGTGTGCATTTTAAAATTACAACAAAAACCTGATATATTTTAAAACTTGATTATTGGGATGAGGAGTATAGGGACTAGGGAGCAATGAGAGACTTAGATTTTTATTGTATATATATTTAATATTGAAGCTTTACAAATATTTTAAATATTCATAAATCAAAACTAAATTTAAAAATCTATTTTAATAATAAAATTAAAATGGGACACTGCCTCTAATTATGCATGAAGTTACTTAGTAGAATGACCTCAAAGAAAGGCTCTATTTGAAGTGACTTCAAAGCAAAATAATTGGACTGTACAGCCTTACTGGTCTATACCCCAAAGCAGAAACAAACAAAAACACTGAAAGTAACTTAAACTGTTCTCAATATTCTATGCTGATTATATTGTTTTCATTACTATACACTGTGTGTGTTCTTCAGAGTAAAACAAATGTAGTGCCATTAAGACACCAGATTTTTGGTAAAATGAAGAGCAATGAGGATAAGTAAAAATCTTGCAGTATTGAACTTGAACTACATAGCTACCTTAGCTCTGCTCAATGACAAGTCCTTGAATAATGATCAACCCCATAGCAAGGGGCACCACAGATTATTGTCTTTAAACACTCTTTCCCATGAAAAGAAATGGTTTTATTGGAGAAATAACTAATTCCAACTCTTAGAGAAACCATGAAAAGAGAGGATAGAAACATTTCATCATCTTGGAATACAAAGAAGTCTCAGAAGCTACTGGGATGGTGTCAAAGGGGTACAGATGTCAAGAAATTATTCTCCTTTTAGCTAAGTAAGTAGCAATTTGATCACCAATAAGAATAATAACCACAATGGATGGAAACACATTAAACACACTTACATCTGAGTTTATAACTGATTATCTCTAAAGAGTACTCAATACTAGAGGAATACTAAAAAAATCAATTCATTTAGAATCTAAGAAATTAGAAAAGTATTGTGTATTTCTTCTTCTGTCTCTAAGCACATTGCAACTGAAGATAACTGAGGAGGGAAGGTTTGTTTCGTTCTTATTCTACTTAATAGGTGAAGATGACATGATGAAGCTAAAACATCAACAATTTGTAAAATCAAGCGAATCAATGATCTCGACTGCAATCATCAGCGTCAGTGAGTATTGTAATCAGAGAGTCGACTACTGGAAACATACAGCACTCCCGATGGAGCGGTTGCCGTTGCTAAGTGCGGTTGAGTCTGCTCCGACTTACAACACAGGACAACACTGCCAAGTCCTGCACTTTCCTTAACATTGGTTTATGTGTGAGCCCAGTGTGGGAACCACGTGTCAGTGTCTCTTCTTCAGGGGCTTCCTTTTTCAAGCCGCCCCTCTACTTTACCACGGATGCTGGCCTTTCCAAAGGATTTGTCTCTCCTGAGGCCATGTCCAATGTATTGGAGACAAAGTCTCACCATCCTTGATTCTTGGGGGGGGGGGGGGTAATGCTCACTGGACTTCCTCGAAGGCAGATGTTTGTTCTTCTGGAAGTCCATTTTACTTTTTGTAGTTGGAAATGCCCTAGTTCAAATGCATTCATTTTTCTACCGGCTCCTTTTCCCCCCAATGATTTTATTGGGGGGCTCTTACAGCTCTTATAACATTCAATACGTCATTTGTATCAAGCATGTTTATACACATATTGCCATATTCATTTTGAAATATTTTCCACTTGAGCCCTTGGTATAAGCTCCTCCTTCCCCCTCCCTCCTCTTTTTAATGAATCATTTTATTGGGGGCTCATACAACTCCCATCATGATCCATACATACATCAAGTGTATGCAGGCCACATTTGCACACTTATTGCCATCACAAATCCAGCTAGTCTAGGGATGTACAGTGGAGTTGGAAACATGGGGAATTTAGGATAGATGATCCCTCAAGACTAGTAATAGGAGTGGTGATACCGGGAGGGTGGAGGGATGGTGGAATAGAAAGCGGGAACCAATTTCAGGGATCTAAACATAGCCTCCTCTCTGGGGCACGGACAACAGGGAAGTGAGGGTAGGGACACATTGGACAATGTACAGTATGAAAATAATAACAATTTGTAAATTACTAAGGGTTCATGGGGGTGAGGGGGGAAGGAGGGGAAATATGGGGACCCCACTGGGGTCCTGGGTGGAGGGAGGATGTTTTGAGCGTGATGATTGTCCATCTTCTACAGGCAATCGAAAATGCCTTGGCTTGAATCAGGTGCACAGATTAGTCCTCAGAGTGACGATTTTTTGCTCTTGAACCCTTGAAACAGGTCCTTTCCAGGAGACTTAAGAAGTTCCGGTAGGTAGGGAGTTACATGTTGAGCTGCTCACCATAAAACAAGCCCTTGAAAAGCACCAGCCACTCCTCAGAGGAAAGATGAGGCGTTTCTTCTCCAGTAAAAGTGTACTGCCTCAGGGAACCACAGGGGCAGTTTTACTCTGTGCCGCAGGGCTTCTCTGAGTCAGAATGGACTCACTGTCAGCCAGCCTGGCAGCAGATTTGCCCAATAGAACACGCCCTTTGGTTTCTTGACTCCTGGTTTCATAGACATTCATTGACTGTGGATCCAAGTAAAATGAAATCTGTGACCATGTCAGTATTTTCTCTATTTATCATGGTGTTGCCTTTTGGTGCAGGTGTGGGGACTTTTGCTTTCTTTATATTGAGCTGTAATCCAGCAAAAGTCAGCATTCTTTGCACTTCCCTAGTAAATGATTCAAGTGCTCCTTCCTTTCAACTATCACATTTGTGCTATCTGCACATCTTACTGGTTGTTAACATACTTTCTTCCAATCTTCAGCCCCCATTCTTCTTCAGACAGTCCAGCTTCTTGGACTATTGGCTCAGTATGCAGGTCGCATTCCTATGGTGAAAGAGAAGGTACACTGATGCACAGTCTTCTGATATTAAACTGTGCATCACCCATTGTCCCACTCAACAGCCATTTTATCACAACTCATCACAGTCCATCCATCCATCCACTGTGTCAGGCACATTGGTACATTTGTTGTCATCATCATTCTGAAAACATATTCTACACGAATCCTTGGTATCAGATCCTCATTTTCCCTCTCGCTTCCTGCTCCCCCTTTCTCATGAACCCTTGAAAATTTATAAATTATTATTATTTTGTCATATCTTACACAGTTTGATGTCTTCCTTCACCCACTTTTCTTTTGCCCATCCCCGGGGAGGAGGTTATATGTAGATCCTTGTAATAGGCTCCCCCTTTCTACCCCACCTTCCATGCACCCTCCCAGTACCGCCACTCGCATGACTACTCCTGAAGGTATCATCTGTCTTAAATTCTCTTTGTTTCCAGTTCCTATCTGTACCAGTGTACATCCTCTGGTCTAGTTGGATTTTTAAGGTAAAAATGGGATCATGATAGCTGGGGAGAGGAAACATTTAAGAACTAGAGGAGAGTTGTATGTTTCATCATTACTACACTGTATCCTGACTGGCTCATCTCCTTCCTGCAACTCTTCTGTCAGGGGGTATACAGATGGGCTTTGAGTCTCCAATCTGCAATCCCCCTCTTTCACCATGGTATGATTTTTTTTCCCCTTGAGGACTGATACCCGATCCCTTCAACACCTCGTGATCACACAGGCTGATGTACTTCTTCCATGTGGACTTTGTTGCTTCTGAGCTAGGTGGCCGCTTATTTATCATCAAGCCAGACACTCTATGTTTTGATAGCCAGGCACCTTGGTCTATGTCGAGGCCTTGCATGAGTACAAGTAAGTGTTATGATCCCCATAGTCTTTTGTATAGTCCGTAAGATACAAGTAACTATCTTTCTGGTATTCTCTACTTTTTGTCAGGAGCTTGACAGCTATCAGCATTGATGTCCTTCCACATCCACATTCCATGTTCTCTTGTGAATCCACCTTGAATTTCTGGCAGCTCTCTGTTGATATATGCTGCTGGAACCACTTTTGAATTATTTTCAGTAAAAGTTTTCTTGCATACAACATTAATGATATTTAATTTATTAGTGATATTATTTGATAGTTTCTGCATTCTATTGAGTCAACTTTCTTTGGAATGGGTACACAGAGGAACCTCTTAGGATGCATTGGCCAAATGACTTTCATATTTCTTGACAAAAGCTAGTGAGTGGAGATCATAGGCTTCCTTCTACCTTAACTTCCTTTCTCCTTCTCTCTCTTCCTTCTTTTCACTCATCTTTTCCCTCCTTCTTCACCTCAAGTCTCAAAAATGGAAGGATCCGATCTTTGATACACTCAAGTAACTGATGGGTGCATGAAGATGAGCACTCATCCCCTGCCTTCAGTTACTCATAGTCCAGTGTGTAGAACAAAGGAGGAGACCAACGGTAAGCATGCAGTCAGGAGGCCATGAGAACCTCAAGGACAAATGTCTAAATGACATGGTGAAAAGAAGACTTGAGTAGGCTTCCAGGAGGAGACAATGGTGCCAGTGTTCTGAAGCATGAGCACACGTTAACCAGGGACAGCAGAGTTTGCAACAGAGGGAGCCATGAATATGAGAGCACGGAGACGTGGAGCTGCATGTTGAGGACATGGTCCCTGCTGTCATCATAAATATCTTTTGCTATTTACCATGACTCATAAAAACAGATAGCAATGTACTTACTTGGCCTCAATTGGGACCTGGCACCGTTGTCCGTACTTAGGTGTCTTAAGGGTCCCCACAAAATTTATGGGAAATTTTCACTATCTTTTAGTTCCATTTTTCTATGAACTTTTGAAGGTACCCTCATATTCAATAGTTTGGCAGAACTGATGAATGTGGATCAAGATGTCCAGTTTGGGGAAAAGTCAGGGTTTGGGTGAGAAGTCTGAATTTGACAGGGCTCAGCAGAAAAAGAAGGGAAAAATTAGTACTGTTTATATTTGATGATAAACCGACCTAATTTTACCACAAAAACTGAATACTGAAAAACTTGACTTAGGCTCAAGTATACACAGTGTCTAGTTTGAAGACCTGTCTTCTTGCTGACTTGTGTGCCCAATGTGTGATCAGTATAAGTTGTTGCCGGCTGCGCTTGTATTCCCATGGGTACAGGCAGTTCTGGTGATAGGCTGCTCTCTGTCTGTTCCATAGCTGGATGAACCACTGTCGGAAGAAGCCTCAAGCCAGAAACAAAGAGGTTACATTTGGATCAGGAATTTCCTTGCCTATGTTTTATTCTCTATCTTCTCTTTGTTTGGATTCTAGACCACCACTGTTCTTACTGTCCATGATGGTGGTAGAGTTCGGGGTGGGAGCATTGCTCAGGGTTTAAGACTTGTCCACCGGTAATTGAATGCTTTGTGGCAGCTCCATCCTGTGGAATGTCTATGGAGCTCTATGAGAGGATATTTTTCTAATTTTCCTTTCCTTTCCTTTTCTGGAACAAGAGCTCAGCCAGCCTCTATAATTCCATAATAACTACAAGTCTAATGATCTGCTCAAATAGTTGGTCATCCCGCCCATTGACTCATTTATTCAAGAAATAAGAAGGGACTTCAAAAAGTCCGTGAGAAAAATCCCATTATCTTTTCATTCCATTTTCCCACAAACTTTTCAAAGTCTTCTTATCTTATGCTTATTGATCACCCACTCTAGGATCAATTCTAGAGACACAAGGATGAAAACCCCATCATAGTCCCTCATAGAATCCAACCTCTATTGAGTATAGGAATCTTCTTTTGTTCTGGTCTCATTGTAGATCAAATAGCTCCCTGCCTCCTACTGGGACTCAATCTTTAATGTGTCTAAGGGTTTTCCCCCCTCATACATTGATAAGTACAACAAGAGCAGGACTGTGTCTGATGTGCTAGTCTTTTGCTATCTGTCACTAGGCAAGTCCAGAAAAGATACACAGAGAGAGTTTTCAGTTCATACTTCTGAATGAATGTGTGCAGACACAAGTCCTCCACCCAGGTAGGAATGGAAGGGCTCTTTAGTGACTCCATGGTGGAGTTTTGGAATGATTTCAGACTCATGCTTCTCCTTGGCAGGTTTGCACTAGCCCATGGGTGGAGACTGAGAAATGAGATGGTTTGTGCAACAATCATTTCTGAGAACAAGGAATATACAGTTACAATGAAAGTGGGGGGAAAAGATTAAATACAATTTACAAAATATCTCAGAGGTCCAGGGGTCAGGTGGCATATTGCCACGTCACTCAGTCAGTGCCTACTATAATATGATTGACCCTGAGAGACAATTCTTATGTGATTACAAGCTGACGCAACACATCAAGGATGGGGAGTCTTCTTCTTGCTTATTAATACCATAAATTTAGCTGTCTCACAGCTCTTTAAAACCTTAGATCTTGGATATTATTTCACATATTGAGCTTTTTCTTTTTCTCTCAACAGCTGCATTGGCATGTAATTCACATACCATGCAATTCGGTAGATCAATTACAATAAGAAGAGGTGTACAATCATCAGCATAATCAGTTTTAGAACATTTTTTCACTCTCATACTCATGCTTATTCACTCTCAATTTTCCCTTCAACCAGATCTCTAAGGAAACATTATTATCTCTATTCATGTATTATCTCTATAGATGTACTATCCCTGGATTTCCTAACAGAAAAACATTAAAACTACTAACAACAATGAAACAGTAAAACAGTTACAAACATAAACTAAAAAGAAAACGTTAAATACATAAAATGCTAAAAATTAGAACAAATTTAAAAGGATCCTAAGAGAAATCACTAGATAGAGTATAAACTTATAACCTAACTGCATCTGTAACAATCCAGTGCATCCTGCTTGTAAGCAAGGCTATTCATTTCTGTGGGTCATAGAGCAGATTGACCAGGGACTTAATTCACATATATCCCCATTTTGCTATAAAAAACTGAAACAGTTTTAAAAATGGGTCAAATGGGAGGTCAAATGATAAGATGTGATATTTTGTTATATTTTGACCTGACTAAGTCTGCCATCATTGCTTTGTATCTGACAACAGGGCTGTTACTAGCCCACAGCTCTGATCAGAGGGGAGTCACCAGAGGCTTTGTCCATGTGTGGATCCCAAAAATGGAATTGGGGACCTCCCTGTCATCCCTAGCCTTCTGAAAACCAGCTGTTCACAACTTAGAGCTTTTGCTTTTTTCCTAAAGAGTGATTGAGGCTGACCTTTAGACACATTGCAAATGAGAACATTTGATTTACTTCCTTGACTCTTCCTCGTATCTGCCCACATTAGCAGCTTCCCCTCTTCATCCACAGTGCCACCAATGCTAAGAGGGAATCTGATCAATCTTTTCACATGGAGGTGTAAAAAGACATCGATGAATATGTTGTTATATTTGAAGTAGGATCAAATCTTACGATAGAGAAGTGAGAATCTACCAGGTGGAGTTCGGGTATAATTACTTGAGGAAAGAGATGTGAGAGACACTTGTGGGGGTAACATAAGGTCAAATAGTGTCTTGAAATCATCTGAGTGACAAAGGTTTGATACTGATCCTAGTTCTTCCATTCCCTCTTCAATGCTGATATATGAGAGTTCTTAATCTCACATGCTGACTCACAGAGACCTCTTAGGGGAGAGTAAAACTGCCCCTGTGAGTTTCCAAACTGTAGTTCTTTAGAAGAGTCAAAAGTCTGGTCTCTTTACCTAGGAGCAGCTGGTGGTTTTGAACTACTAATCTTGTAGTTAGCAGCCCAATGTGAAACCATCAGGGCCCCTGTCTTTTACACCCAGCCTTTTAAAAATAAACTCACCTTTTAACTTTGACTACAGAAAAGAGATGGGTTACGTATTAAGGAGCTTCCAAATGTTCATGAACAATTCCATTATCTCTTTCTTTTATTTTTCATGAACTTTTGGAAGCCCTCTCATATTAAAGGAGCAATTTCAGAAATTTGTTTTTCACCCAAATGCCACAGTTAAAGAGCTTAATTTCCTGGATCTTTAATAGAATTGACGAGAGCCACTGAAATTGTCATATTCAAACTATGGTTTCTTTCTCTGACTCAAGAGATGAATGCATGTTATAAAATCAGTGATTATTCAATTATCTGGTGAATCTAGGGTCATTCTAATCGTGTGGCTGGGTAATTCAAACAAGATACAGTGACCGTGCATAATTTATTTTCATTGGCTGTTAGGTTGCTTCTGAGTTCATGGGTCACTTTTTTCAGGAAGTCTGTTCTGATTTCCAATCCCCAGAGACTTGACCACTCCCCCCATCTGAATCCCCCGTCAACATGCCCTGAGCATGCTTCCATGCACGCTCTTACAGCAGGATGGCCTTGATTGTTTACGTGTCTGTCTCTTTTTACTAGGCTGTGAGTCCTTCAGACAGGGATCGGGTCATCCCCATTTATATCCCCAAGCCTTACAGAGTGTCTGGCACAGTGGGATACAATAAAATGTTTGTGAATGAGTGAATAAATGCAGCCTCCCTTCACTTGGGTGGGTGAGCACATTCCTTGAAGATGAACATAAATCACAAGGAGCTTTGGGGAAAATGACTTTCATACCTTCACTTGTCTCACCCACTCCAGGGGCTGGATTCCACATACACACAGGAGAAGGTGAAGGGTAGATCTGTCCATTTGAGCACCCCAGATGACACCTCAGAGAAAGGGTTATGTTTTGACATGTATAGTTTGTCCAAAGGCTGGTTGGAGCTCCAGGAATCTGTGAGGAACACTCCAGATGTGGTTGTTTTTGCCAGTTTTCCCTGAGATAGGTAACCCAAGTTTAAAGTTGACGCTCTCTGCGATGATTAGATAGAAACCTGGGGCAGTACTTGATCCTATTCAAAATAGCTGAATGCACCGGCATTGAGATAGTTCCAGTCAAGCAAGGATATTAAAACACTTCCTCTTGCCAAATACAACAGGCAGCATGAACCCAGAGCCAATCTGCTAAGACACTGAAAACAAACACAGGCAGGCCAACCGACAGACAGATAGACAGAAACGTGTAACTTAGATCATTTTAGACACCTCCAGCGTTCTGTGCCCCAGCCAAGTGGTAGAATGTAATAGGATGTCACGGCAGAAGAGGGGTCGCCTGTCCTCAGAGAGTATGGGGATGCTTCCTTCCTGAACTGAGCTCAGGCCCACACTGAAACTCTCCCTGCCCCACTGTGTGACTTTTGGCCTCCCAGTTACCTGGGGCAGAGGACACCTCACCCTCTAGTGCTATCCCAACATTCCTCCACTTCCACTCCATGACCAGTCTTCACCTTCCTGTGGCCTGCAGTTTACTGGTGAGGTGAGAGACTGGTGGAGGGCGCTCAGTAGCTGAGAGGAGAGGGGGCAGCTCTATGAGAAGGATCAAGTCTTAGGATATAGAAGTGAGAATCTACTAGAGAATCATTCACTGTGAATGAATGAGTAAATTCAGCCTCACCTCACTTGGGTGGGTGAGCCCATTCCTTGGAGAGGAACATAAATCACAGATGCTTTGGGGAAAGTGACTTTTATATCTTCATTTGTCTCACCCACTCCAGGGACTGGATTCCACATACACACAGGAGAAGGTGACGCGTCGAGTCAAGGATGCTGCCTCTCCGCTCTGCCAGCCGCCTCTTGGAGGGAGAAAGATGAGCTTTCTGCTCTTGGAAGGAGGCAGAGTGGTATCCACTCCTTTAGGGCTGCAGTGAGTTGTGATTGACATGCTGGGAACTCGGACGAATGACAATGAGAACTACCACTGCCTGCCTCACAAGGACCACTGACTGGCACTAGTCTGCCTCGTTCACAGCAATTAACCAGATTCAGTTGGGCTAAATGGCCTCCACTCCCACTACAAGTCGTGTAAGTGGTACAAGTGTTACTTCTGGAGATTCCTTTTATGTTGCACCATGTTGTTTTCTCTCTCTCTCTCTCTCTCTCTCTCTCTCTCTCTCTCTCTCTCTCTCTCTCTCTCTCCTCTGTTTTGTCCTAAAAGAAAGCTCCTTCAAGACCTGCCCTGCACTTGCAGAACAATTGAGAATGGAGGGAGATGAGATGTGTCCTAGGCCATGGTTGGGATGGGAGGAGCTCAAAGCGCCAGAGAATGACTTCATCCCCTTGCTGCTGTGATGGGGCTTGGCTGAAAGTGATTGAAACAAGATGCTACTGATGATCTCATAAAGAGACCAGCCCTCAGGTCCTGCCCCATCCACTCACTCAGATGCTCCTTTTGTAAAATCAAATATGGGTTTACCTAGAATAGATTGTGATTTTGTTTTCTTTACCACGCCATCTCCTTTACCCATTACCAAGGAAGTAATTTCTCATGACAAACCCTTTGGGACAACAGATATTTCCTAAGAAACTACTTAGCAACTACAGGGGAAAGTGGCTTTTTGCAGTTTTTCTGTTGACAGCAGACACATGATACTGTGACTCTTAAGCTCATTTATCCTGGTGTGGCATTGTGTCAGCAATATGGGAAGAACAGTGCTGATCACTTGGGCCAGGCTGTAAAAGGATGACTTCAGTAATAAACGATTTCCATTCTCGTATTCCCGCCTCTCATGAGTTTCTGCCTCTGGTATCTATGGAATTTTAGATAGTTAATTTAAATAGAGTTGTAGCTAATACTACCAGTCTGTTTTTTTTAAAAAATAGTCTTAATGAATTCCCACTAGGAAGCTGTTGTTTACTAGTCACTGTACTTGGATTGTAAATGGTTTTTTCTTGCAAGAAAATTTGCATTTTTCCCATAGTTAAACACACACAAAGAGCAAATCTATTTTTTAAACAAGAAATCTTAAAGAAGAGATGGGGCTTGTGCTCCTGACTTGTTACAACTGTTTCCATTTCATTTTTTAGAGTACTCACGACTCCTTGAAAAAAATTAAAGAAAACCAAACCAGCTGCTGTTAAATGGATTTCAACTCAAGGTGACCCCTCATGTTGCAACCTGGAGCTTCTCTAGGGCTTTCATAGGCACCCTGGTAGGGTAGTGATTGATGAAGTGGGCTGCCAACCATCAGGGCCGCAGTTTGAAACCCACCGCCTCTTGGATGGAGAAAGATGGGGCTTTATACTCTTGGACGGAGGCAAGGTGCTACCCTGTCCTTTAGGGTGGCAGTGAGTTGCAATTGACATGCTGGCAGTGAGGATTTCTCTAATGATGGTCTTTTAGCAGTGGATCTCCAAGCCTTTCTTCTGAGGCACCTTTGTTGGCTTTGTCAGGTGTCATCGAGTGAGCGCCACAACAGAAGAACCACTGTCCTTTCCCAGGCCAGCCCCTTAATGGTTCTTTCAGGTGAGTTCAAATAGCCAATCTGGGGGGTTAGTACCCTAGGTGAGTAGCTATGTCAGGTGTGGTCCTGTGTGCTCTCTAGGGATTTTCTCTCCTGAACAGCCATAGATGTCCATGAGACAATAGCAATAATGAAATTAAATGGATTAAGGGGCAAAACTATAACCCCATGAAAGAGAATCCCTAAGCACCAGACCCCCTCCCCCTCCAGTAGGTCAAGAATCAGAAGCAGAATGACTGATGAGTTTCTAGAGACATCGTTTTGACTATGGTTTCCTGACAGCCAATGGGTAAGCTGTGTCAGAAGTAAGGACTAACCTGGAATCCTGCACTGAGAAAGCATTTGATAAATGAGGGTCAATGTCATGTACAGAAATGAGACCTTCCAGTTCTGAGGTCCTGAGACCATCCTTCTTTTCTTGAGATAGTATGTTGAATTGCCCTTGGATGCCAGAACGGAAGTGCAGCTTGTGGAGGGCAAGTTTAATGTGACGGGGACAGAGGTAATTAGATCACTCTAAAATAGGCCTTGTTATACATAGCTCTGATTTTGACGCAAGTCGATGCATCACTCGTACCCTTTAAACTTTCTCCATTTCCTATACGGACCAAATCACAGCATGACCTTTAACAGCCGTGTCGTCTGAAATTTTCTCTTCCTTGGCTCACTTGCACTCTTGTGTAGCTATTTTCTGGAATAGTGCTGTATTGATGTTGGCGCCTAGAATACTGCCAAGTTCCCTGTGACACTCTCTATTGTAACTAAAGGATCACTTGAAACAACTGCTTTTTGAAAGGGGTCCAGTTGGAGGAGACCTTCTTCCCACTGTGGAACTAACAGGCTTGAGAGGAGATAGTTGATGTTACAGTTAATCCTGGGGGATATGTAGGTGGTTGAGACTGATTGCAGATGGTTTGCTTTAGGGGAATCTCTTCTTCTAGCCAATCCCCAGCACCCCCACCCCACATAGACAAGCATGCATGTAGGCCTGTTTGTAAAACTTGTTCACCCTTTTCCAGAAATATCTGCTTCGTTCCCTCTTCCCACATCTGTAGATCCACTCAGAAACCACCTTTCCATATAGAAACTCAGATAGAACTCAAGGATAGAATAGATAGAAACTCCAGATAGAAACTCAAGGATCACTTGCCCTATAAACTCTTTCCTAGAGGCTCCAATGATATGGGATGCTAGCCAAAAGATTATCAGTTCAAGTTGAATGAGAGGTGCCTTTCAAAAAAACCTGGTGGTCTTAACATCTGACAAAACAGCCATTGAAAACTCTCTGGAGCATAGTTGTGCTCTGGCACACATCAAGATCAATGTGTACAGACTCTCTCAAGAGGAGGAGGTGTGTATACCTCTTGCCAAGTTCATGTTCATTGACTTCCCATTAGAATCTTAACACTGTCATCACGGCTGACTGTATATCAGGAATATCGAGCAATGCTACAAGTCAGAACTGTTTCTTTACTTTTTCATAGAGTCCAGTTGTTAGACATTGATGCAATCCAGGGGTTTATAGTCAGAGAAAACATTCTGTAGTAGGATCAGGATGATAACATGCACTAAAATTGGCTGTTGGAATCATCGGATGCTTCCTTTCAAGGTGTCAATATCACATAGATATGTACTCAGATAGGTTTGTTTCCCACCACCCCCACCCCCCATTTCTAACCCCAATTCTTTTATTTCCATATTTAATCCTGGGGTTTTTAAGTTAGAGAGCAACAGTTTCTGTTTCAACAACTTTGGAGGGAGTGAATGCTCCCTGGAAAACATGCGTCTGGAACCAAATAACCCAAGTTGGCAGTGAGACAAACAAATGCATTTCGCTAAAGGCCAGGACAGAGGGCTGACAGTGTGCAATTGTACGTGGTCTTTAGCTATGGCCACCAACATCCGTGGCCTTCAGAACAACTCACGGCAACCCCATGCAGATCACAGCAGAATGGTGCTCTGTAGGGTTTTTGATGATTTATTTTTCGGAAGTTGATCACTGGGTCATTTATTCTGAGGTGCCCCGGGGTTGGGCTGTGCTGGTCCTTGGCATCACTCAGCAGTTCTGTGCCTAGCCAGGAAAGAGAGAGCTGGGGATCTGATCCTTGAACCTCTCTGTGGTTGAGAGTCTAGTCACATAAAGCTGAAGTGGTCGTTCAAGTCTGGGACTTCTCATTTGTATTTACCAATAAGCTTTGCCTCCTTAGCTAAGGGGAGGTCTAAGACCGAGGCTGAGAGTGCGTGTTCCAGAGGAATAGGCAGCTGTCAGAGAGGTGCCAGCAAAGCTTTCTGGGAGCCAGGCCATAATTAAGTGATCGGACAAATGTCAAATTTCAACAAGTGAAGCTCAGGAGAATTATCTGGATATGTTTATATCCCACATGAAAACACAGTCCTAATCCCCAAGCAGGGAGCTGATAACAGACTTCATGGACTTATCCTTACCACTGAGATTCTTTAACGAAGGAGTTTAAGGCCATGCTAATACCAGTTGAAAAGGTGATGAAAGTTAGGACTTCCATGAAATTTACTTGATTTAAGATACACAAAATATTGCCAAGTGAACTCTGAATGAGACTTCTTAGAAGCTGCCATGTAGAAAAATGAATAGGCAAGACAGGAGGGGGGAAAGACGACAAAATTGTAAATATGAGGGTGTTTCAAAAAGTTTGTGGAAAAATGGAATGATCCTTTCACTTTTTCCCAAGGACTGTGTGAAGCTCCCTCATAGAGTTGAAGATGATCGTTGGAAATGATATACCTCAGATGAACTCAACATGTGGGTGGCACCAGGATATTCATTCAGGTTGGTGTTTCTCATAAAAATAAAATGGTATGAGCAATCCAGGTTCTTTAGTGGTATTTGTTTTCCAAACTGAAATCAATGTTTATATATGATCTTTATTCCCTGTCCCTAAATTCAATTAGTCAGAAAGTGGTGTCTCCCCACTCTCTTGTTCTGTGGTTTGTTTGCCTTCAGTCTGATGGAGCTATGGCTCAGGGGAAGAGGTCAGGGGACAGACTTTTTCCCAGAAATAGTTTTGAAATGCCTTTTTCCTCCTTTGGTTTGTGACTATTATTAACGTGGCCAAAGACAAGCTTGTGCTTCTGCAAAGAACATTATTTTCTAGCCGTGTTGAGGCTGCCTCTTAAGTAGCACTCTATCATTGAGGAGAGAGAGCCATGGTGGTACTGCAGGTGAGGCATGGGGTTGCCAGCTGCAGAGTGAGCAGTTCAAACTCAACAGCCACTCTGCTGAGACAAGATGAGGCTCTCTGCTCACCCAATGCACTGCCATCTCGGAAAACTTATGTGGGGCTTCTCAGAGTTGGAATTGATTCACTGGCAGTGGGGTTTTGGTCTAGGGTCCTGACAGAGAAGTCCAGCTCGGTAAGCATTCTTGAGTGTGGCTCCCAGGAGAGGAGAAAGACCCGTGGCAGTCCATGAGAACAAGAGTATGAATACACTGTATACACCTCTCTCAGGTGGTCCACTCCCTTCCTGTCACTCTGTGAGCACAGGCTGCTCTTCAGAAACAGCTCACCCAGTTGACAGCCAACTCTCTTTGCTTGGAAGCAGATGATCCCAGAGTTACGGGCTCTCAGTGGGTCTAAGGCATTTCTCTCTGCTAGCTATTTCTAATACATTCCCTCTGCTCTCAGCGTGCAACCACAAGGGGGTATTATTAAAAACACAAAAGAGAAGTAGATAAGAAACTTAATATGCCAATTAAAATACCAAGCAGAAACCAGAAGAATCCATTCTCAGACTCACAGTTCCCTGGACACATAACGGGCCCAGAGGAATTCTGGAAAGCTCTCCCCAGTAGGGAAACATCTTGTAGTAATCTCCCAGCCTGGCACTCACTCAGAGCTGGGATTTATACCCTCTGATTTGAGAGACATTTTTGCACTGGTTATTTGGAATTCTTCACTCTCACTTATTGGTAGTTCTCTGACTGCTTATGAATATTCATCCTAATGATAACAATAGCCAATCATGCAGTCCTTATTGTACCACAAACCATGAGGTATTCAAGATAAATTATTTCATTTACATCCCACACAACTTGACAGGACAGGCATTAAGGTTCACTGCCATAAAATACATTTCAACTCATAGCAACCGTGTAGGCTAGAGTAGAAATCCCCCTTTGGCTTTCTGAGACTGTAACACTTTATGGAAGCAGGAAGCCTTATCTTTCTCCTGGGGGTGGGTGGTGGGTTTGAACTGCCAACCTTGTGGTTGCAGCCCAACCTATAACCCACTCCACCATGCAGCTTCCTCGACAGGTATTAACATCTCCATTTTATCCATGAGAAAATGACAGGTTACACACATTCATATCTATGTATTTATTCCTTCCTTTATGCCGCAGTCCCTGGGTGGTACAAATGGCTAACACACTCGGCTGCTAAACAAAAGACTGGGAGTTCAAGTTCACCCAGAGGTGCTTCAAAAGAAAGACTTCTTTTTCAATCCACTTCTTTACAAACTCAGCCATTGCCACTGCAGCGACGGCCAGTATTACACTGACACACGGAGGGTTCCCATGAATCAGAAGCTGCTTGATGGTACCTGACTTGTGGCTTGAGCCCATGTATTTTAAGGGTGTTATGTGCACAGGCCTCAGTTATCTTAGTAACACTTTTTTAACCAAGTACCAAGGAGCAGTTATGTGTGAACCCAAAAGACCTACAGTTGGAGCACCTTGGTTGCTCTCTAAGACAAAGATGTGGCCATCTGCTTCCGGAAAGACTAGAACTTTAGAAACCCTGTGGGCCAGTTCTGGATACTTTGTCTAACAGAGTCACCAGGAGTCAGAACGGGCTGGAGGGGTAGAGCTTTACTAAGTAATTTGTACTCCTTGAAGCACATATTGCTTTATATTAATTCTTACTGTGGCATACTAGATGTTTTATAACAACAGTCTTAACTCTCCCACTGGCCCTGTAAGGTGGATGCCATCATTATCTTCATTTTTCAGATGGAGGAGCTGAAGGAGGGAAGCTGGTTATTTGTGCAGATCAAGTGGCAAATCCAGGAATTGAACCCACAAAGCCTGGCTTTAGGGTTCATGCACTTAAACTACTGGGCTGTGGTGCCTTTCCAGATAGAGATTGTTATAGGTATTTTAGGTGATAGCATCTGGAAAGCCACCCCCCCCCTCCCCAGCTAATAGAAGAAATCTTTAAAGTCAGATCTCAGTGAGTCCAAGCCCCCCTTCTAATGCTCTGCTCTCTATTCATACTTTCTGTCCCCATTGTAGTTTACAGAGGTCATATATTTGAGTAAACTAAATTATAAAGATGGGGAAATCCAAGGCTATCTATTTTGCTTGACCATCCTCACCCCCAGATCTGAATAAAGAAAGATCTCTGGTTCTAGTATGCAGTCTGTAAACGTTCCTGGTAACCGACATTCATAAGATAGGACCTACAAAAGAGCGGAGCGTGCTTATCTACACTATCTCTCTACTGTTGTGAGCTAGGTGGCCCTGCAGGTATTTCTTTCCAGTTCTCACCCAGATGACACAATGAAGGGCCTCTTTGTGAAATGGATCATGCATCAATATAAAGAACCTGTGCCAGATGCTGCCTGTCTGTCTTGTGAGACTTCACCTTCTTACGTCTTCCACTTTTCAGCCCACAGCAAGAGACTATGTTAACATTACTGGGGTGGGGGCGGAGAGGTGGTGTTAGATTTAGGGCTCTCATCTCTGATTCAAAGCTGCATGTGAATTGCTCTGAAACGCTTTCCTGGAAACGTTACACTGAAGAAAAGTCAGCGAGGAGAGAAAACTCAAGGAGAAAGCTCAGTTTTACCGAAGCAGTCAAACTCAAGCAGGTGCTACGGAGCTGATTCGAACCGATGGCAACCAACGTGTGTATCTAAACCTGCAGGAAAGCGTATTGTGCGATATCCACCTATGTCTGCGGAGAAGCTCCAAAAGACGGTGTCTCCAAGACACATGTGCCCTCCCGTGATTCCACCTGTTGGGATTCACACCCTTCTGCAATCCCTTTGCATCTAGTGTGGCCTAGGCTTCTTGACTTGCTTCTATGACTAGAATAGGAAGAAATGACCGGGTGTCATTTTCTAGGTCGGATAGAAAAAGACTGAGACTCCTGTCTGGCATCTTCTGACAGTTACTGGTTCCCTTGATTTGAAGGAAGTCAGCCATGTCATGAGCCGACGTGTCCCTAGGGGAGCCTGGAGCTGACAGAGCCTCAGCCAACATTCTGAGCACAGCCTCCTGAGAGACTCGGAGCCGGAGAGACCCAACTGAACCACACCCAGATTCCTGACTCAGAATGAATGTTTGCTGTTTTAAGCAACTAACCCTATGTTAATTTGTCTAGCAGCCATGGATAATTAATAGAACAAAGGTTTTTTTATTTTTTAAATAGAGGATTTAAAGTCAAGTCGACCTTGGATAACGTCCATGAGGTAACTCTGAACAAGCTATTTAACCTCTTGGAACCTCCATTTCTTCCACTGTACAAAAGGATAACAGTAATTATGTTGTAGGATTTTCATAGTTATTAAATAGATTCATGTTTAGTGTTAAGTGATGAGTGAAGGTCTAATTATATTGGGTGATAATCTGTTTCCTTTTGTTTTTCTTCCTCAGTTTCCATCAACCCTTTCCTACTTTTTCATCACTTCTGGTTGATTAGAGGGTATTTAAGGAGAGAGAGTGAGTGGAAGCTTATGAGAACCATTTGTGTGTAAAGAGACAGAATATAATGCAATCTTAAACAGAGAAAACCTTTACTCCATCTGGAGGTGGGAAGAGAAGACAGGAAGATAAATCAACCAAAAAGAGCTTAATTTTTTGATATCATCACAGAGGCTGATGTAGACGTGTAATTATCACTTTTGCCCTCCCCCCAAATGTATATTCCTAGATGATGAAGGAGAGGTTCAGCCTTAATTTGATGTTCTTTGCCCCCACAGAGCAATGTGTAGACCGTCCTCGACCAACACTCTCTAAAACAGATCTCCATCAAGTCGCTTCTGACTCATCGTGACCTCATGTACGTGGGCGTCCAACTGTGCCTCATCGCACCCTCTGTGGTTGTTTTTCTTGGCTGTGGATCACCAAGTCTTTCTTCTGAGGCCCCTGAGGTGAACTCAGACTTCCAGCCTTCTATCTAGATGCTAGGCTAGATACCAACTAAGGATGCCTTCACACTCTCTAGGCTATCTCATTTTAACTTATTTTTTAATGTAAGAATAAAATCAAACAAAAGGACAAAGAGGACATTTGGCTGTCCTTGGCAATCCTAATGGTTGTGCCAAGGGGTCCTGGTACCAAGGTATTGGACTGCTAAGGATAAGGTTGTTGGTGTAAAACCCACTAGCCACTTCTTGGGAAAGACAAAGGTATCTGCTCCTGTAAAGATTTTCAGTCTTGAAAAACTTATATAAGGTCATTATGATTGAAATTGGCTCAGTGGCTGTGGAGGGGTTTGTGTATGGGGTAGACAAGCATCCTGGTTCTCCCAGATGAAAACAGAAAGGAACATCTGAAGTAAAGCAAAGGGATTTATTAAATTCAGGAATATTCAGATTAGGACACTTGATACCATATCTTACAGATAAAAAACAGAGACTTATTGAGTCTCTAAGACCTGGGAAGGATGAGACTCCTAAAGCAGGAGAATATATGAATCTTCTCTGGAGGGGGTTGGAAAGTGGTGACACTCGGATTCCTTTCTCACTCTCTAACACTGTGTAGACTCTGAGGGATTTGCCAGGTGATGGAGGGAGTTACTGTAAGAGACTGTCTAGTACTGGATTGAAAGGCTGATATGGGAGATAATATGAGGACTACTCTATGACAATGAGACCCATGTGGAGCAATTTAGGGTCTTTTATAGACAATGTGTAAAAGAAGGCAGCTGTAAAAGAACAAAGAAAACAGCATGAGAAGATGAAAGTTTGTCCTCCCAGTGGACAATGATGAGAATAGAAGCGAGTGGAAAGTTTTCAAAGGGGCAATCATGGTGATAGAGAAGTATTTGTCAGGACCAAGACAAGAGGCAGGTGCTTCAGCAACAAGGAAAGAATGGGGATTGGAAGACGAAGAGCAGAAAGAGGATGACTAGGATAGCTGTAGCTATGCTGACAGTCAATATCATTGGATGCAGACTGTGTGTCAGCTATTCTTTTAAGGGACTGTGTCTTTCTCTATACAGACTTTCCCTGATTTGGATGGCATCCTTTTCTGACAACTCCATTGTAAGTCAGTCTGCCATTAGGCAAATGCCACTGTCTGCTTTTTTCCTTTTAAATAAGTTTTGTAGCCCGCTGTACCGCAGTGTTTTAAACAGTAAATCGTAACATTGGACATCTGCAAGTGAACATCTGAGAATGGTGACAGCAGCAACTTATGCATTGCAACATTGTGTGTAGTATGTATTACTAACAGGATAATACACACAATCAGAAGAATGTACATGTTGCATTATCATAATGAGCACATTGTAAATTGGGATACTTGTGAGACCAGACTTGATGGGATCACCTTGGTTTTCCAAGTCTTGCAAGTTCTTGTTTTGTTTTTGCCTGTAACAAGGTACTGTCAAAATTTTTCTAACACTCTCTATTTAGTGAAAATATTTTAATTTTATTTCTTTGACAAGTTTCCACTTTACATAGGTTCACAACCTTTACTTTCTGTGAGGGGACTTCAAAAATGTTGTGGCAAAGTTCCCATTGTACCTATGAGGGTAAGGAAAGCAGTATTGCTATTAGGATTTTAGTTCATACATGCACTCATTTTACTCCAAAGAGAAGACATTTAAATATGCCTCTCTGATCAGCGGATGGCTGCAAATACATTCTCTCAATATTTGAGTCTCATGAGAGTGGACTTCAAATAAAAGGAACGGGGGTGAAACCATGAAAAGAGTGACTTACTTCTAAGGGGATCTGTTGGGTCAGTTAAATTCAAGGCTCAGAGGTAAGCTCAGAGAGAAGAGGGAAACTGATCTTAGGGGGTTGTTTATGCTTTTTTTTTCTCTAAGCACTCCCTAGTTCTTCTAGGGGAGCAATGGCTACCTTTGAGAATTTTGTTGTGAAACTACCCCATTCTCCCTACAGTCTTGCTCTTGCCTCTTTCAGACTTCCTTTTGCTCCCCAAAATCAGAGAATATTTAAAAGTAGCACAACTCAAGTCCCCTCAAGGTTGCCAAAACTTCTGTTTTGATGCTGTCTTCCTCGAAGAGTGCACCATTCCCTAGGGAAAGATTAGACAGATGGGAACACCAATTTCAGGAGCGTATGGACCTACATGGGGGATAGGTTGGAAAACAAAAGCTTCACATTTTTATATACTTTGTTTAATAAAAGTTTCTATGATTTTGTGGCCATATATATTTATTTTTTTCCTTACCCTGGTGTGTGCCAAGCTCACATGCTATGAGACACACAAAATAAATCAAAATTGGACTGCTGCAAAATCTTGGAATGCTTTATTAAGCAAAAATCCAATGTGTATGCTTATGTGTATATATTGCTTATTTATAATATTAGTCTAGTTTATAAAAATTTTTATATGAACAGCAGGAACTTGTCAAAAGCAATAAAATCTTTTATATGGATTCTTTCCCATTCTTTCCAAGAGAGTGTCTCAAGATTTTCTGCCCCACAATCCTGTTGTTATTCCCAGTCCTTCCTTGTCCCTCCCTTTTGCTCAACACATGGGGAGTCAGGCGCCCACTCTCCTATGCTGCTAGCATGAGCTGTCAATGGTCTTTTGCAGCATCGCAGGTCTGGAAGAAATGGGGAAAACATTCTCATCTTATTATTATTTGTGACGGAACCCAGGTGATCACAGAACAGAAAAACTCAAAGAAATATTCAGGTTCCTCTGGGAGGTAGTTGTGAAGTGGGCCTGCTCTAAACATAGGAGTCCTGGAGTCTACCCCAAGATATGTCAAACGCTCCCCATGAAGCCCCCCCCCCTTTCTCTCACTGCAGAACTGGATGCTTTTAGCCTGAAGCATGCATGTTGTCTTGTTGGCCCCAAAGACATTTTCACTTTGATTTGGCACTATGAGACACCCAGAACCAAGTAATCAGTGCCCTGTCTTTTCTATCTCACGTATATAAAACATCCTTCTTGTTGATTAACTAAAACATAAACTCTATCAAGAACGCACACAATTTCTAAAGAAATAATAGTGCAAGACTTCTGCATTAGGAAACCACAAAACGTTAACTAAAAGACATTGAGAAGACTTCGATAAACAACATGACATCCACATTCTTGGAATACAATATTTTAAGGTAGCAGTTCTCCACGAATTGATTTATAGGGTCAACATAATCCCTATGAAAATCCCAATACTTTCACTTGTTTTCTTCTCCCTTTTCCTCCTCCTCCTCTTCCTCCACCTCTTTCCCTTTTCTTTATTGGCAAAAATTTGACAAATTAGACCTACAGTTCAGAGGCAAATCAATAAACACACAATACCCAAGGCACTTTAAAACTAAAAAATCAAAGTTGGATGACAAGACTCACTTTTCAGTTTCAAAATGTAGTTACAAAAGCTCCAGTAATCAAGACAGTATGGTATTGACATAGGCTATAAGAACATATAAGAATTGTCTCATGAGGAAGGGGGGAGTGCTGAGGGAGTGGGGAAATGAGGAGCTGATACCAAGGGCTCAAGTAGAAAGCAAATGTTTTGAGACTGATGATGGCAACAAATGTACAAATGTGCATGACACAAATGGTTGTATGTATGGGATTTGATAAACATTGTATGAGCTCCCAATAAAATGATTTTAAAAAAAGAATAGTCTTCAAAGTCCTAAAGAGACTGCTACATGTATTGGCCTCACCCAGTTCAAAGGAAAAAGAAAATTTGAAAAATTGAAGGCGCATGAAAAATTGGACTCACTTTTGTCATGCGCCTTCAATTTTTCAAATTCTTTCTTCCTCTGAACCATGTGAGGTCAATAGGTATTACTTATATAGCTGCTTCTGAGCTGTTAAGACCCAGTTGCTACTCACCAAAAGAACTAGAATGCTCTCTTCATGGAGTGTGTTTATGCCAATTGACCTCGATGTCCCCGAAGACCAGGACCTGAGATTACAAGAATTAATTCCCTTTTGGTGTTTGATTGTGGCAGAGAAGTTTTCATAACATTGCCCTCTGTATCTACCACCTTCATGGACACTTTCAACACAGGCGAAAACAGAACAAATATCCTCTTCCTAGCCTTTAGTTTACCCACTCTTCACCCACACTCATTCAGCCTGAATTCAGGCTATCAATGCACCATCTCAGTAATCATCATCATGTTAGGATGTAGATATAACAGTATTGACCTCCGTTGTCTTTAACTCTTGCACTCCTTTGTGTACGGTTGTCTCTGTCGTCTGTGCTGGTTTCTCTCTTTTTGTATATTGCTCTCCCTGTCACCCCAGTGAGGAGTCCTGGTGGCATAGAGGGTTGCATGTTGCACTCTTAACCACAAGGTCAGCAACCCAAACCCAGCAGCTGCTCTGAGTGGGAAAGATGGTCCTAAAAAGGCATGCAGCCTCAGACACCCAAAGAAGCAGGCTTACTCTGGTGTCTAACATCACTATGTGTCTGAATTGACTTGCTGGCACTGAGCTTTGAGTTTCCGCATCATGTCCTTCAGGTTTATGCATGTTATGAGATCTTTCACAGATTCGCCATTGTTCTTGAACATAGTGTTGGAGTCTAATGTGAGTGTGTACCCTATTTTTATTATCCATTCTAGACATAACTCTTTACATTTTTAATTTTGCTTTTGTTGTTGATTATGAGAATATATACAGAGCAGCATACACCAACTCAGCAATGACTAGATGTACTATTACATGCTTCAAATTGTGGAACCATCTTCATCCTCCTTTTCTGACGTTTTGCTTCTCTGTGAACATAAATTCACTGCCCCCTCCTGCTCAAGACGTCTTCAAATGATGGAAACATTCTCCCACCCAAGCCCATTCTGACCCAAGGGAGAATTCCTGCTGCTTTCAATAAGGAATCTCCTTTTCACAGAATGTGTGCTCCAAGTTGCTGGCACATTCAAGCAGTCATGAACTTCAGGTTTAGTCAAAGATTTTGCACCCAAGTAACCCTCCCAGGGGGTACAGAGCAATGTTTCCCTACAGTAAGTAACCTAGAGATAGTTTACATAGAGGATATGCATAGGCTATAAGAAATTACTATACTATTGTATATAAGGGACTTGAGCAGCATTGGATTTCACTATCTCCAGGGTTCCTAGGTCCTGCCCTGCATGGATATTAAGGAATGACGGTTCCCATTGTGATTTTTATTTGTAGCTTTCTGGTGACTAAGGACATAGAACTTCTTTTCATGTGCTTACCAGCTATCTGAATGTTCATTTCAGTGAAATGTCTGTTTGTCTTTTGTTATTTAAAGTTTACATATATTATTAGGTTTTTCATGATTAAACAGTCTAGTAGGGATTTTAACTGGTTATAATATTGGTGGGAAATGCTCAAAAGAAATGTTCAGTCAAGACATGTTATTATCCACAATAACAGTTATTGAAAAAAAAAACTATTATTTCCCTCATTAAGTGGACTTATCACCTTTGTTTAAAAAAATCAGTTGATGATTTTCAACAAGGGCCCCAAAAGCAACAAGTGGGAGGGTGATGTTCTATTTAACAAATGGTGCTGGAAACAATGGAAATCCAGATGTAGAAAAATGAAACAGGATCGCTACCTCACCTCACGCACCAGAACAAACTCAAGGTGGATCACAGACCTAGAGGTAAAACACCAACACTACCAGGGCCATTAGCAAAAGAACCAGGAAAAATCTAAGAACCTTGGCCCAGGGACTACAAAGACTGACTGCAATAGGGCAGGGCACACACACAGGATAGTCTGAAATTGACAAATGGGACTTATTAAGGATAAAACACCTGTGTGCATCAAAAGACTTTACCAAGAGAGTAACTAGGCAACCCACAGACTGGGAGAGGATTTTTAGCAACAACACAACAGACAAAGGGTTTATCATGAAAATCTATAATACCCCCCTTGTCTGCAAAAAGAAGAAGTCAGTTAACCCTTTGAAGAAATGGGAGAAAGAACTAAGAAGAAGTTTCACTAGGGAGCAGATTAATCTGGCCAATAAATATATGAGAAAATGCTCCCAATCATTAGCCATCAGAGAAATGCAGATCAAAACAACCATGAGATACCATCTAACACCCTTGAGGTTATCCCAAATCAGGAAATCAGAGAACAACACCTGTTGGAGGGGATGTGGTGAAATAGGAAAACTTCTACATTGCTGATGGTCCTGTAGATACGTGCAGCCACTATGGAAAGCAGTCTGGCGATACCTAATGAAAATGGAAACTGACCTACCTTATGACCCAACTATCCCTCTACCGGGTGTGTACCCAGAAGAGGTAAGAAATAAACCACGGTCAGCGGTGTGCATGCCAATGTTTATTGCAGTGCAATTCACTATGGCAAACAGTTGGAAACAACCTAAATTTCCATCGGTAGACGAGTGGATCAGCAAACTCTGGCTCATACACACAATGGAGTACTATGCTTCACTCAAAAGCACTGATGAGCACATGAAACACGTCTTCTCATGGGAAAAGCTGGAGGAAATTATGCTAAGTGAAGTCAGTCAATCACAAAAGGAGAAGTACAGCACGAGTCCCCTGAGGTAAGTGTAATCAACAAGGTAGGTATAGAAGTCTCCTATAACATAACAGTTGGGTAGAGATTTAGGGAAAGGGGAGGAGGTGGAAACAGAAAGGTATATGGTGGGTACAGCACAGAGGCAGGAAGGAGAAAAAGGAGATTCGAAAGTGAAAGGATAATGAAAGGAGCAGGACACTAACCCACCCATGGGGAGAGTATGGGTCTTTTCTCCACAGAAGCTGGAGTGGGCATGCAGATCCTACCATGAAGCACCCAACCATGAAGAGAACATGGACACATGGAAGGAGGCATGAAAAGAGAGTGCTGACCACAACCGGAACCAGACTGACTCCCTCCCTGGAAGTGGGTGTGACAGAGAACAAGTTGGGGGAGGGACCAGAATGCCACAACCAGATGGAGACAGTGGACACAGAGGGAGAAAAAGAGAACCCATATCAAGAAGGGCGCACTCCTAGATGGACAGGCAGGAAGCGAGAACAACTGGGAATGGGGGAGAGGAAGGGGTCGTGGACAAGCTCAGGGATGGAGCGAACAAGTGGTCCAGAATTGGTGGTGGTGAGGGTGTGGGAGGCCTGGTAGGGTTTAAGTAAGAACAATGTAACAGAGTGGAAGTACTGAAACTCAAATGAAGGCTGAGCATACTAGTGGGACAGGAAGAAGGCAGAGGAAATAGAGGAAGGAACGAGAAGACAGGGCACTTGCAGAGGTCTAAACACAGGCATGTACATATGTAAATGTGTTCATCTGTTGTAAGGAGGGATAAATCCAGGAACATATATTTATAGGTTTAGTACTAAGGTAGAAGCTGGACCTTGGGTCCCCACCCAGGCACTTCCTCAATGCAAAAACACTTTGTTTTATTAATCTGGTATTCCATCAGGCTCACTGGCCCAAGATGATCTCTGAAGTCAAATAGGTCCATAAGCAAATGTGGTGAAGAAAACCAATAGTGTCCAGCTATCAAAGGATATAGAGTCTGAGGTCTCAAAGCCTAAAGATAAATAAATGGCAGCAGGTATATGAAGGTACTTGACACAATATATGTATTTATGTATTATGAAAAGCTATGTTTGAGCCCCAATCAAAAGATTTAAAAAAACCAGTTGATTATAGGCATATGGGTGTACTTCTGGAGTCTAAATTCTATTGCATTGGTCTATGAATAGATTGCTATACTAGTGCTAGACTGTCTTGATTATGGTAGTTGTATATATTTCAAAATCACTAATTATGAGTTCTCCTATTTTTATACTTCTGTTTTAACATTGCTTTAGCTATTCAAATCCTCCTACTATTCTATATAAAGTTGATAATTGATTTTTCTAATTCTGTAAATAAGGCTGTAGGAATTCTTGCATTGAATCTATAGATTGCATGGAGTATTATAGATATTTTAATAGTATTGTCTTCCAAACTATGAATACTGGCTACCTTTCTACTATTTAAGTTTCCTCTAATACCTTTTAGCAGTGAATTACAATTTTTATTTTATAAGTCTTTGACATCCCTTGTTGAATTTATTCCTGGGAAGTTTATTCTTTTGGATGTTATTGTAAATTGAATTGTTTTATTAATATCCCTTTCAAATTTCTCATTGCTGAGGTATAGAAACCAAAGTGATTTTTTAAGTGAATTATTTAATTGGGGGTTTTTACAACTCTTATAACAATCCATACATCAATTTTACCAAGCACATTCATACATCTGTTGCCATCGTCATTTCCAAAGCATGTTCTTTCTACTTTAGCCCTGGTATCAACTCCTTATTTTTTGCCTCCCTCCCCCGACCCCCTCCCTGATGAACCCTTGGAAATTTATAAATTATTTCTATCTTCATATTTTACACCATCCACTGCCCCCCTTCACCCACGTTTCTGTTGTTTGTCCCCAGGAACAAGAAGGAGGGGCTGTTGTATGTTGATCGTTGCTGTCAGTTCCCCCTTTCTCCACCTGCTCCCCCCACTTTGCTCTCCCCTCATAGCATCACTTCTCTCAATATTGGGCCTGAGGGGGTTATCTGTCCTGGATTCTCTATGTCTCCAGCTCTTAAATGTGCCACTGTGCATGCTCAGGTCTAGTCAGATTTGTAAGGTATAATTGGGATCGTGACGGTGGGGCGAGAAAGCATTAAAGAACTATAGGAAATGTGTATGTTTCATGGGTGCTGTACTGCACCCTGACTGGCTCATCTCTTCCTTGTGACCCTTCTATAAGGGGGTGTCTACAGATGGGCTTTGGATCTCCATTCTGATCACCCTCATTTGCATCAAAATGGGTTGTTTGTTTTGGGTCTTCTGATGCCTGATATCTGATCCCATTGACACTGTGTGTGAGCACAGGGGTTGGTGTGCTTCTTCCATGTGGGGTTTGTTGGGAACTGCTAGATGGCTGCTTGTTTAACTTTAAGCCTTTAAGACCCAAGACGCTATATCTTGTAATAGCCAGGCACCATCTGCTTTCTTCACCACATTTGGTTATACACCCATCTTATTTTCGGCGAGCATGTAGGGAAGGTGAGCATCACAGAATGCCAGATTATTAGAACAAAGTGCTCTTGTGTTGAGGGAGTACATGAGTAGAGTCCTAATGTCTGTTTGCTACCTTAGTACTTACCCTATAAATATATGTACATATTCCTATATCCACATTTTTGTATTTTGATATACTTACCTATGTATATGCCTGTTTTTATACCTCTATAAATATTTTCTGCCTCCTAGTTCTTTCCATCATTTCTTTTTACCTCTCTGCTGCCCCAAGGTAATTTTTATTTGTTGACCTTATCCTCTGAGATTTTGATAAATTTCTCTATTAGCTCTAGAAGCTTTCTTGTATGTTCTTTGGAATGTTCTATATACAGTATAATGTCATATGCAAATGAAGATCATTTTACCTCCTCATTATCTGAATGCTTGTGTTTCTTTTTCTTGTCTTATTGTGCTCTGAAGGGCTTCTAGTATAATATTGATTATAAGTGATGTATGTAAGTGGGCACTATTACCTATTTCTGATTTCATCAGGAATGCTGAAAATCTTCCTCCATTGAATATAATGTTGAGTATAGGTCTTTCATATGTGCCATTAAAAATATTAAGGACCTTTCCTGATGTGTCACTTTCTTGGGGAATTTCATTAAGAAAGAGTCTTGAGTTATATCAGATGTTTTCCTGCTTCCATAGAGATGATCATGTAGTTTTATTTTGTTTGTTTTTTTTAGTTCTTTGGATGTGGCATATCATTGATTGATTTTCTAATTTAGTCCCCCCCCCTTGCATTCTGAAACAAATCCTACTTAATTGTAGTGTATGTTGTACTTTCATCTTCATTTGATCTTAACAATTTGATTTCTCTTTATTGCATCTTCAATTCATTGGTAGTTTATCAGTGTGTTACTTATGCCTGCTTTTTTTTCAGACATGATCCTGTTACTGTTTTCTAGTTCCACTCTGTCGTGTTCAGAGAAAATAATTGATATGATTACAAGATTTTAAAATATCATGATTTGTTTTGGAAATGTGACATATGATATTGTCTATCCTGGAGGATCTATATGCATGGGGATAAAATAGTCACATATATTGCATTGTTGGATGAAATATCCTACATATGTCTGTTCAGTCCAGTTGGTTTGTAGTGCCACTGAGGTCCTGTTTCTTTGTTGATTTTCCCAGATAGTCAGTGTAATATTGAAACAGGTGTATTGAAGTCTTCAATTATTATTGCAGTGTTATCAGTTTCTTCCTTCAATTTGATATTTGCTTTATACATTTAGGTGCTTCAAAGTTGTGTGTATATTTATTTATGAATATTAGATAATCTTGATTAATTGAATCTTTTTGTTATGTAATTTGTAACACTATGCTGAAAAAAATTATCTTGAAGTGAACTTTGTCCAGTAATTGTTACCCCAGCTTTTTTGGTTCTTATTTATATTTGGTTAATGTTTACACAGAATATTTTTTCCATCCTTTCATTTTCAAGTTTGCATTTTCAAATCATGTATTTCAACTCATACATGCCTTTGGGTGTAAAACATGTCTCTTGCAAATATGTGTTTTTTTTAAAATCCATTCTGCTACTGTCTGGCTTGGATCAAAACATTTAGTCCATTCAAATTCACTATACTTTATGATAAGACATGACCTACTTTTGTCATTTGTTATTTGACTTGTGTCTTTCGGAGTGGGGGGGTTGTTAAGCTTTCTTTGCTGTTTTCATTTACTGTGGTTTGCTTTTGTGTTTTGTTAATTCACTGTAGTGAGCCATTTTGATTCTCTCCTTTTCTATTGCAAATGTTTCCAAGACATTGCCTTGGTGGTTACCGTGAACATTACATGCAACAGCTTATATTTTCGACATCCCAGAGGAGGTGGTGTAGTGACTTTGTGTTTGGCTGCTTGTCATAGTGTCAGCAACTGAAAACCACACGTGGCTTCCTGGGACAAATAGGACACTTTCTGCTCCCATAAAGAACTGTAGTCTCAGAACCCCACAGAAGTAGCACATGAAATGAAAGTGCAAACGTAAATACAATGGGTGCTTTAGATTACATCAAAATAAAAAAAATCTTGTGCTGCCTCAAATGACACTGTCAACAAACTGAAAAGACAATGAGAGAATGGGAGGAAGCCTTTTCAAATCATGTGTTTGATAAGGGATTTGTATTCAAACAGAAAAATGACTAATGATAGAATTTAAAATGGGTAAACTATTTGAATAGACATTTTGGCAAGGAAAAGCGGCAATGTATAAGAAGCATATGAAAAGGATAAGCTCTTAACATCTCTTTATAGAGTTAGCCATTCGGGAAGTGCAAACAAAAATCACAAGGAGATACCACATCACCTTCATTTGGATGACAACAATAAAAAAAGCAGACAATAGGAAATATTGGTAAGTGTGTGGTGAAATTACAACTCTTAAAATCCTGGTGGGACTGTAAAATGGTACAAACACATTGAAAGATATTTTTGCAGTTTCTAAAAAAGTTATACCAGTGTCATTATGTGATCATGAAATTTCACCTTTACGCCCAAGTATCTATCCAACAAACTTGAAAACATCTGCCCCCACATAAAAAGAAACTTTTCCATGACTGTTTACTGAGTTTCTCCTTGCTCCAGTCAAAAGGTGGAAACCACCCCAAAATCTATCAGTGGATGAAAGGATACACAAATGTGGTACATCCATACAACAGGATGTTGTTTAACCATAAAAGGAATAAAATATTGATACATGCTACAATGTGGATGAACCTTGAAAACCATTATGCTAAGTGAAAGAAACCAGTCATCAAAGACCACTTATTGTGTGTTTCTGTTTATATGAAATAAATGTTCAGAATAGACAAATCCTAAAACAGAAATCCTAAATCAATATCTTATTGATTACCAGAGATTAGGGTAGGAAGACAGGACAGGGTAGGAGAATAGGACCGTTAAGGGATGTAGGGTTTCTTTGGGAGATGAGTAAATGTTCTAGAATGATGTATTATGACTGCAAATCCTATGACTATACTGAAAATCATTGAACTGCACACTGAGAGGGTGAGTTTTATAATATATGAATTACATCTAAAATATGTAGAGACTACTGTTACAAAACACATCATCATCATCATCACCACATTTGCTTATGCACTTACTTTATCTTTAGCAATCCTGTTGGGAAGGTGAGCATCATGGAATGTCAGTTTAGTAGAACAAAGTGTTCTTGTATTGAGGGAGTACTTGCCCACTTTTTAAAAAAAAGTTAGCTATTATAATTGTGTTTTGATGCCATATAAGTTTTAGAGTAATTTTGTGTGTGTTTACCAAAATTTCTAAAGAAAATTTTAACACAAATTGTATGAAACATTTACACCAAATTGAAGAACAGCTGCATTTTTACTAAGCTGAATCTTTGAATTCCTAACTGTCACATATATCTCAACTCATTTGGAATTTTTATAATCCATGTGTTGTAGTTTCAGCATGTAAGTTCTGCACATACTTTATTAAATTTACACTTAAATATTTTGGGGGATTTTGTATTTCTAATTTTAATGTTCATGTGTTAATTTTTTAGTGTAGAGAAATGCAGATTGCACAATTTATTAGGTTAGAAATATCAATACTCAATTGCAAAAAAAAAAAGACTCAATTGCAAAAACTCCTAGAGGAATCATGTTGAATAATAGTAACGAATAAAAGATGAGCATATGAAAATAAAGTGCAACTTCAATTTTTTCTCTGTGTATCATGATGCTGTTGCCTATTGGTCCGGTTGTGAGGCTTTTGGATTTCTTTACATTGAGTTGTGATCCATATTGAAGGCTGTGAGTCTTGATCTCCACTAGCAGCTACTACAAGTTCTAGTGTGTCATCTGCATATTGAAAGTTGTTAATAAGGCTTTCTATAACCCTGAAAGCAGTTTTATTTCTTCCTCTCTGGTCTGACTTTATTTCTTTTACTCACCTTAATTTGCTGCCTAGAACTGCCATTTAATGCCATTTAACTGCCATGTATTTAATATGAATATTGAGAGCAAAAAATTGACTCATTCATCATGAAAGATGGTAGCTTTATATTTTTCACCCTAGATGCAGAAGAGGGCCTGGACAAGGGATATCATTGCTAATGTTATTAGATGGAGCTTGGTGCAAAGCAGAGAATACCAGAAAGATGTCTGTGTTTTATTGACTAGTAGGCATTCAATTGTGCAGATTGTGAAAAACTATGCCTAGCTTTGAGTAGAATGAGAACTCCAGAGCACTGCAGGTGCTCACATGGATCCTGTACATAGATAAACTGCACAGGAGTTGTGCAGACAGAATGAGGGCATGTTGCATGGTTTAAAATTCAAGAAAGGTATGCATCAGGGTTTTATCCTCTCATCATAAGCGCTCAATCTGTATCCTGACCAAATTATGAGAGAAACTGGACGATCTGAAGAAGAATGCTGCCTTGGGATTACAGAAAGCCTGATTTATAACTTTCAATATGCAGATAACACAATCTTTTGTCTTGAAAGTGAAGAGAACTTGAATTACTTGCTGCAGAAGATCAAGAATCACAGTCTTCAATATGGATTACAACTCAATGTAATCCAAAAATTACAGAAAGCCAGAATCCTCTACAACTGGACCAATAGGTAAGAACATCATGATACACAGAGAAAAAAATTGAAGTTGTCAAGGATTTTTACCTTGCCTGAATTCATAGTCAATGTTCAAGCAACCAGCAGTCAAGAGATTAAATGACTCTGGCGGTCATGTGCTTATGTTAATTTCATGATTGAGATGTGGCGGTGGAGTCTAGCCTGTTAATCTGGAGATAGCCATTGAGTAGCCAATGAGACCTCCATGTGGACATGGCTTTCTCCTGAGACTTCTGGGAAATCTCGCAATATTTCCCTCATGGAAATGAGAAGCTATCTTCCCCAGTTGTTGGGAGTTAGTCTCAGAAACAACAAACTACGGACAAGACAAGATGGCAGTGTCCAAGGAGCTGAAGGAACCAGAGGAGAAGCCACACTGCCTTACCCTGATGGAACTAGATCTCTGAAGCTGGAGAAGCTACGTAGAGACCCCATGCCAGTGCTGAGTTGCTTCTACCACCACTGGATTCTATTGATGGATCCTGAGCCCTGGAAGCAAGGAACCCTGGGGAGACCCTTGCTGGTGCTGGGACTCTGCATCCACTAGCCTGTGACTTGATGAGTTGGAAGGAGACTTTATGGACTGGTATTGGGCATATGGGCTAATATCAGACTTCTGACTTTGAACTGTTGGAACCTAATCCACAGCACAAAACTTCCCTAACGAGCCCCATAAAAGCATCAACTGGGAGTTCTATGTAGCCATTTGCAATGGATTACCAAACCCTGACACCAAAGTGGAGTGTTGTGGGAGGGTATTCTAGTGTCAGAATAGGGTTAAAAGAGAGGAAGCTTGCGTTAGAGAGTGTTGACGAGAGCAACAAATCCAGAGACCCTCACGTGTGCCTAAGAAACATCTGTATATCAAAGAGTATATGTATATCGAGAAGATGTCCCAGCCCAGTCCAGATCATGCCCATACATATGACATTAGCCCATAAGTCTAAGACTAGTCCATAAACACCTCTTCAGACTCATGCAGTGCAAGCAATAATACAAAATGCAGGAAGATAATAGGCCAGTGGGTAAAAAGTCTTGTGGAATCACTTAAAAAAAAAAGAGACAGTGTGAGACTGTCAAATTTTGTTTCCTGCTCAGGTAAATAGTAATTGTTTAGTTGTTGATCACAGCTTACAAGGACAGCACTATGGGAAAAACACAAGCGTATGAATGATTTTCTCATTTAAAAAAATGGTAAAATGTTGATTGATGACAAACTGCATCGTGGATATCTGTCAACTTCCCAAACACATGAAAATATCGACATATAGTGCATTTCGAGTGAGTTTCACCAAGTCAGGTAATCAAGCTTTCTAGTTAGAGGTCCTGAAAAGATCGCATAACAGTGTGTGACAAAAGACCAGATTTGTGACAGACAGGGGACAGATTTTGCCACCACAGCAATGAACCTGCTCAAGCTGCCATCTCAGTGGGCCAGTTTCTCCAAAAACAAACAAAAAAGAAAAAAAGCCAGCATGCTTCTCTTAAACACCTTACTCACCTGACCTCACTCCATGCAACTTCTTTTTTTGTTGTTGTTCAAATGTGAAGTGACATGAAAAGACAGAGAAAAGGTGGAAAAAAATGAGGGAGGTGCTGTCAGCCACCCAAAGACATGAGTTTGGAAAATGTTTCTAAGAATAGAATCACGGATTTGACAAATATATTATGTGTAGCGAAGAATACTATGAAGATGATAAGGTTATTTTGTTAAAAAATTTAAACACACAGCTTTAGAAAAATTTCCATGTATTTGGAATTGCCTCCTCTTATGTGTTTATTGTTTTTTATTATTTGGCAACATGCCCCCACACAACTATCAAGATCTGGAACTTCTCTCTCTCTCTCTCTCTTTTTCTCCCTGCCTCCCTCCCTCCCTCTTCTCCTTCCCTCCCTTCCTTTCATTCCCCCCTCTGTTCTTTCCTTCCTTTCTTTTCTTATTTTTTAAATTTTGTTTAGCAAATAAGAAATTTTAAATTCAGTATTCTTAAATTGCTATCTATTTCCTACTGCGTGAATTGTGTTAGGTTGCAATTTTCATGGAATTGGTCCATTTTAACTAAATTGTGAAATTTGCATATTTGGTAATTTTTTGTACTCCCTGATTATTCTTTTAGCATGTAAACCAGCTTTTTTAAACCAGCTTTTTATTGGGGACTCACACAACTCATCACAATCCATACATCCATCCATAGTGTCAAGCACATTTATACTTTGCTGCCATCATCATTCTCAAAACATTTTCCTTCTATATGAGCTCTTGGTATCAGCTTCTCATTTCCCCCCTTCCACTCTGTCTCCTCCCTCACCAACCATTGATAATTCATAAATTATTATTATTTTGTCATGTCTTACATTGTCCGATAGTTCGCTTCACCCATTTTTCTGTTGTCAGTTTCCCAAGGAGGGGGTTATATGTTGATCATTGTCATCGGTTCCCTTTTACTACCACACCTTACCCTTATCCTTCTGGTATCACGATTCTCATTATTCGTCCTGATTGGTTTATCTGTCCTGGATTCCTGTGTTTCCAGTTCCTATCTGTACCAGTGTACATCTTCTATTCTAGCAAGATTTGTAAGGTATGATTGGGATCATGATGGGGGGGGGGGGAAGAGGAAGGAATCATTAAAGAATTAGAGAAAAGTTGTATGCTTTATCATTGCTACACTGCACCCTGACTGATTCATCTTCTCCCCATATCCTCCTGTAAGGGGATGTTCAGTTGTCTACAGGTGGGCTTTGGGTCTCCACTCCACATTTCCCCTCATTCACAATGATATGATATTTTGTTCTTTGATCCCTGATCCCTGATCCCATCAACACCTCATGATCACACAGCTGATGTGCTTCTTCCAAGTGGGCTTTGTTGCTTCTGAGCTAGATGACTGCATGATTATCTTCAAGCCTTTAAGATCCCAGACACTCTATCTTTTGATATCTGGGAAAGTGGTTTTTCTCTACTATCTTCCTCTTTTCAAATCATTGATTTTCCTCTCATATTTTTTATTACTTTCCCCATGTCCTTTGGACTTATTTTGTTCTTCCCCGTCTAAGATTTTGATGCGGAAGCTCAGATCATTCATTTGAGATTTCTCTCTTCCAATGTAAGCATGTTAGTGCTATAAATTCCTTCTACTGCTTTAGCTGTGTCCCATAAATTTTGACATGCTGTATTTTGACTTGAATTCAACTAAATATACCATTGAATCTCACTCTCAGATTCCTGGTTTATTTAGAAGTTTATTGTTAGTTTTCAAAATGAGACATTTTTCTATTATCTTTCTACAATAGAATTCTAGTTGGAACCCAATGTGGTCAGAGGATATCCTCTGTATGATTCAAATTCTCATACATTTTTTACAAATTTTAAATTATGTGGGGTTTATGTCTCAGATCATTAACTTTTTTTTTGGTGGGGGGGCATCATGGCTCTCAGGTGGTGGGAGTAGGAGGCCCAGCCCCACTGCTGGAATTGAACCTCCATCCCAGTGGGCCGCAGTCCCGCGCACAACCACTACTCCACCGGGACTCAGGCCCAGATCATTAACTTTGTATTCAACAGTTTAAAACACTCATCAACACCCCTAGTAATTTATCCCTCATTGCCCCCCTGATTTCTCTTCTCCCTTTTGTGGACAAATATCTTTCATTTCTCCAGTGGACACTCATCAGCAGACTTAGGTTTGTTTTTATGATTCAGATTTATCTGTCTTGGTACATGCTCTGTGGGCATCTGAAAAAAACATGTATTATATTGTTGAGGTCGTCAATATTCTTGCTGATTTTCTGTTATGGTTCTCTGAATCACTGGACCTCTTAGAACACAGGTGCAATAACCAAAGCCATTTCTCCACAGCTACAGCAATTTTCTGGGGATTCCTCATGTCAGGCCAGGGCTGCTCACTGTGTATGCAGTTTCATCCCTTTTAGTGTTCTTATAATATGATCCATGGCATCGAGTCACTTGACTCCATGGTCATAGTGTCCCATAGTCACTAGAGTCTCTGTATGTGATCACAAAAATGACCAGTTTTTAAAATTTTTGAATGAACAACATCCGTGGAAATTATAGGAATCTTAGAAAAGTTTTAGGGTCTTGCAGAGCCAATCAATCACTTGTGAACATCAATTGCCAATGAACTGACAATCACAAGAAATGTCAGTTGTCAGGTTCTCCAAATATGATCATAAATACTCACAGATGGAAAAATAAATGTCAAGAGATAAAATCGTTTGCCTAACATGAAGCCTCAAGTGCAGCAAACCTGTGGCTGCCATTTGGGTTTCCAGCCTCCCGTCTCCTTTAGTAACTGAGTAGACTAACCAGTCTTCATTGGAAAGAACTGAGATTAAGTATAAAACATTTGAGTAGACTCTTATGAATTGAATTGTAGCCTCCAACAAGATATATTGAAGGTTTAACCCCTGGTACCTTTCCATTGGGATCTTGTTGAAATGTACAGTCTTTGAAGATGCTCTGAGGTAACAAAAGGTATCCCTAGCGTAGAACCAGTCTTCATATTATATAAACTGATGCCCTTACAAAAGGAGGGGAAAGACAGATTGAGAAGGATGAGGGGCATGCAAAGGTTGGGGCACAGATTAAAGTGATGGCTCTCTAAGACCAAAAACACCAAGGATTTCCAGGAACTGCAGGAAGCCAGCCAGGCAAGAAAGGATCTTCAATTCGATCCTTCTCTGAAGGCATGGTCTTGACAACACCTTGATGTTGAACTTTTGGCCCCCAGCACTGTGAGGCTCTAAGCCTCTCGATTTGTGGTACTTTGTCGGAAATTAATACTAGTTCCAACACAGTAGCATGGTCTTGTAATTCATCTCCCTCTGAAAAAAACAAAAGTCCATTGTAGGAGATGATGAATGCAAGAGAGTGGTTCCCTCCTCAATGACCACTGAAAAACACCAAGGCAAAGGAAGATGAACTCACCCAAGGTTTCAGAGGACTATCTTCTCAACTGGAAAATAAATTTCTTCTGGTGGGTCATTTAAAAAATTTTTTAATCATTTTATTGCAGGCTCGTACATCACTTATCACAATCCATACATACACACACTGTGTCTTCACATGCACCTTCACATGCCTGCTGCCGTCATCATTCTCCAAATCTGAAAGGAGGTATCTGACACTGCCTATTCAGAAGACGTCTCCTTTGGAACTCTCTAGCAGGACAGCAGAGTCGAGTTGATTTATGGCCCCACCACAGGCTTTACCACAAGCATCAGGACTAAGTGGAGGAGTTGCTACCACCCTGCCCAGAGGCCGAATTCCAGTCTGTGAACAAACACTGCGGGTTGGGATTGCTACAGTGAAAGGAATATGCTCTGGACCGGCTGCCCATGTGGAAGCCTCTGACACCACTTTCCTGTGAGAGACCTGGGCTCTGGGGAGGCCCCACTTCCTGCTGCATCACCATGAGATGACTGTGAGGGTGGGAACGAGGCCCAGGAAAACTTCCTCCTGCACTGGATCGACCCTTGTGCCGTATTCCTGGCTCAAAGCTGCAGGCTTTTCCCTGAGATATCAGCTCCTCTGTCACCAGGTCCAAGGGGCCCCTTTGACCACTGCCTCTTCCGAATCTATCTTACTGCACCCTGGGGAGTCTTTGGAGGGAAGGATTGACCTCTACTCATACCAGATTTAGGCATTTGAATGACTCAGGTACATGGGAATTTGAGGGTCTCCCATGTTGTCAACAAAGCAAAATTTAATAAAACAAAGCAAGATAATTATGCCTCAAATAGAATACCAAAATGTCAACAAGTCTGTCTTTGAGAAATGCCATGATGTTGACATCTCTTCCTCCTAAAATGCATTTCCTGGCCTTTCTACTACTTTTATAATAAAAAATAAAGTGAACTTTACTAAGGGAAAAATGTTAAGGATAGCAACTAACTTGTACTACTTCTCAGTATAAGACTTTGCAATCTTCTTACGAAGCTGTTACAGGCTGTGCGCACCTATTAGGAAGGAGACATTATTATAATAATTATGTATCAGATGTTTACTGAGTTCTAGGAACCCAGTTACATAATCTGTTGTCAACTTGAGGAAGGGTGGAGTCTATCCACAGTTTAATGACCCCATTTGGAAGCACAATGAGGATAAATAGCTCACTGGAGGCCAGACATTCTCTCTGCTATATATCCCTCTTGACAAGTCACAAGGAGCTGCCTCAGAGCCTTGGAGCCAGAGAAGCCACAAGGAGTCCCCTGCCAGCACTGAAATGCTTCCACCCCCATTGAATCCATGAAACTTTCCACTCACTGGTTTGAGATCTTCCTGAATTCAACATCATTGTGTGCATTGTATGAGTCTGAAGAGAAATTTATAGACTGGTATTGGACATACGGGCTAAGCTGGACTTTAGGGACTTGATCTGGATAGGGCTGGGATATTTCCTCAATCTATAGTTGCTCTTTTATTGAAAGCTTTTTCTTATACATATATGAGTGTCTCTGAATTTGTTCTTCTAGTCCACCTAGACTCATACAGTCTAGGTTCTCTACATACATCTTTCATTCTTTCATTGAGTCTCCCTACGAGAGACAATCTAATATGAGTTTGGGGGTCTGTCTCACTGGTTCTGAGGTGAAAATGCTGATTTGAATCCTGGGTTTATCATTTACAAATGTTGTGACCTTTTGATGGCTGCTTCCTGTCTTTAATTTTATTTCTTAATCTCTAAAATTATATCAATAATTTGGCCAATTTGATAAAGTTTCTATGAGGAATAAATGAAATAGCTCTGATGAAATGCATAACATGACATCTGACTTAGAATAAGAGCACTTTGTATACTATTAATTCTTCTCACGTAACGAAGTATGTTTGAAATGGAATTTGTGTGAAAATGTACATGATATGACCTATAACTTTGTGAAATTTATTTGAATAATAATGTGAGATAAACAACAATAACAAGAGATGCTCTCCAGTTGCTTCTTATTTATGGTGATCTCAATGTGAAGAACCATCATTTGTCAGCTGGCCAGACTGTAATTACTTACATACTGCTGTGATATGGTGATGCTGAAAGTTATGTCAGCGATAATCCAAATACTAGCAGAGTCACCCAAAGTGAACAGGTGTTAGCAGCGCTTCTAGACCTAGAAGAAATTTGTAGAAAGAATCGGCTATTCACTTCTGAAGAATTAGTCACCAAAAAGGAAAAACACACTCAGAATACTTTAAATGGAAAGAACAGAAGAAAAAAATCAATTCCATCCTTCAGTTGCAATTTTGAAGTTATATGAGCAAAATATTGAATAATGCAGGAAGCTTCACAAAAAGATGGGCCATTGTACCAAAAAGAATGAGTCAACATTCCAGTGATGCTGAAGGAAGAAGTTACAGCTGCACTGAAGCAGCGACCAAAAACAAGACTCCAATAACTGATGGAATATTAATTGAAATGTTTCAATGAGCTGATGAAGTATTGAAAGCACTCATTCATCTATGCTAAGAAAGTTGAAAGACTGAAAACGATCCGTATTCCATTCCAAAGCAAGGTAACGCAACAGAATTTGAAGAGTGAAGACCACGGTCTTTAATAGTACATGCAAGTAAAATTTTTCTGAAGATCACTGAACAATGGTCACAGCAGTACATTGACAGGGAGCTGCCAGAGGTTCAGGCTAGATTCAGAAGCAGATATGGAACAAGGTATATCATTGTTGGTGTCAGATAGAGCTTGGCTGAGAATACCAGATGTTTTCTTATGTTTGATTGACTATGTAAAGGCATTTGATGTTATAGACATTAACAAACCCTGAGTATCTTGAGAAGAATGGGAATTCTAGAACACTTTATTGCCCTCATGCAGAATCTATACATGAATTAAAAGGTAGTTATAGGTACAGAATAAGGCAATGCTGCACAGCTTAAAAGTAAGAAAGATGAAATTCAAGATTGTATCTTCTCACAATATTTATTCAAATGTATGCTGAGAAATTGTTAGTGAAACTGAACTGTGTAAAGAAGAATGCTCATCGGGATTAGAGACAGCCTCATTAACAACTTCAATATGCAGATGACTCGATCTTGTATCTTGATAATGAAGAGAACTTGAAGTACTTGCTGTTGGAGATCAAGGATTGCAGCCTTCAAAATGGATTACAACTCAAGGTAAAGAAAACCAAATTCCTTACAACGAGACAAAATTCTTACAATAGGTAACAGCATCATGATACATGGAGAAAAAACGAAGTTGTCAAGAATTTCATTTTGCTTGAATTCACAATTAATGCCCAAGGAGCCAGCAATCAAGATATCAAATGACTCACTGCATGGGGTAAATCTGGAACAAAGGACCTCTATAAAATGTTGAAAAACAAGGACGCTGACTTTGAGGAGGACTGAGGTGAACCTGATTCAAATCATGGCATTGTCATTTGCCTTGTGTATGTGTGAAAGTTGGACATGGGTGTTGGCAAAGAATATTAAAAGTACCCAGACAGACCTACCCTGTTTTGGAAGAAGTACAGTCAAAATGCGACTTAAAAGCAAGAATGACAAGACTGTCTCATTGACTATGAATATGTACTCTTTTCAAGGAGAGATCAGATTTCAAAAGGATGTTGTGCTTGGTGAAGAAGAGGAGCAATATAAAGAGGAAGCCTCAAGGAGATCGACTGACAGAGAGACTGTCACAATAGACTCAAATCTCACAACAGCCGTGATGATGGTGCAGGATCCAGGAGTGTTGTTGCACATACCTTTCTGCTGTTGAGTTGGAACCAACTGAATGATGACTAATAACAATAAACACCATGTGAAGAGTAGAACTGCTTTTCATAGATTTTTCAAGACTTGACCTTTTGGAAGCAGATTGGCAGGCCTTTTTTACCAAAGTGCCTTTGACTGGATTTAAACTGCCTCCTTTCTAGTTCAACTTTAACTGTGCTCCCCAGGGACTCCTAATGCAAAACAGAATGCTATAAGAATCTTTACCTATAGTCCCAAGTTTTCTGACCAAGCCATGATTAAATCTTTTTCAGTTGTTTCGCCAGTATGACTGGAAGCTTGGAGGGCACTGTCATCCAATTAGATGGAGGGCATCAGATAGTCTACCTGTCACTGGCACAATCCAAAGAGACTCACAGATTATGTCAGCTCAGACCCAGGTTATACATATCTGCTCTACAGAGCTGTTACAGTGATCAGGAAAGCCCACTCCCTAATGAGAACATCCTTTCAGGGAAATTTGCATCTCATAGGGAGATCCTGGTGGAAGAAAGTTCCAATGAGCATAACTCTTGCCTGCATTCCTGTTTTACACCATTGAGAGGAGAGATGTCAGACACTCCAAGTCTGAGGAGTGAGGATAAGGAAGAAGGGAAAGAACAGACCTGCGCTTGGAGCATTTCCCACATTCAGTTATTTCAGGATCCGGGTTGCTAGGTGTCCACATAAAATAGCTTCTCTAGGGAAGAAAGTTGAACGCATTTTGCTCCAGACTTTTTATGGTTGTTTGTCAAAGTCAGTGCATTATAGAAAGAAAACAGGGAAAAGACAAACCTGTTTATAGTTTATATCCAGAAGTCCCCCCCAAAAAGCAAACATGTTTTTACATATCTGAGCCATGAGCCTACTCAATCTAATGCAAATTCCTCTAGACCAGTGAGGTGTCTGAATTGTTCTTTTCACAGATGGTAATGAGTAATCCTTCTGGAGTAGATGGGCCCAGTGAACCCACATCTCTGTCTCTTCTCGTTCTCTGTATGCTTCCTAGGTGATGTCATCCTGAATTTTAACTATCACATACAATATGTCTTGCAAAGCATAGCTCCCACCTATAGTCAAGAAAAATGTCTATAGAAATCACTGGAAGATCTCCCCTGAGTTTAAAACTCATTGGATTCATTTAGCTCGGTTTTGGAGTCAAGGACGAGAAACAGAAAGTTAAAATTATTGGTGGAGTGGCAGAGACTACTAGCTGACTGCCAAAACCCATCCTTCCATAGACTGATTAAGACCATTTCCTGGTGAGCCAACATTTCCTAGTGTCCTTGCACTTTAGATGTGGCCACGTGACTCAGTGGAATGTATGTGAGTGAAAATAATATGTGCTATTTGCAGACTAATTTTATCTTTTGCAAAAAAAGAAAAAGAACACCCCCCCCAAAGTAGATTATATCTTCTTCTCCACTCTGAGATGACTAACCAAAATGACTTTGCAAACCACATGGTGAAGAGAATGCTATCTACCATTAGCTTTCTCTCACCACTAACCTCTACAAAGAAGAAATAAACCTCTATTGTATCACAGAGAAATTGTTATCTCGGAGAAATTGTTATCATACTTACCAAGAAGTCCTGAGGCAGTTAAGGCTGCCTTTTATCTCAGGAGCCCTGCCAGTGCTGGGGTCTAGGTATTGGGCTGCTACGCACAAAGTTAGAGGTTCATCCTTGCTATCTTCTTTGGAAGGGAGAAAGAAACTCTTTGGGTTCCCATAAAGAGTGACAGTCTCCGTTACCCTATTTAGGATCACTGTGAGTTGGCATCCTCTCCAAGGAAGGTGGTTTGGCTTGGGATCTCATTTACTTAGAGGCTCTACGGTGCCCTCAGGACTCTCTCTGTCAGCCCCACCATCTGCAGCGTATTTGCTTTTGTTTTCATGCGATAGTCCTTTGGTCATCAGATGACTGCCACAAATGAATGGATGAGATATGGGCTTCCGTATATTTTCCAAGCAGAAAGGAGAAATCGTCACCAAGAAATTAATCCAGGTCGCTTATCTTGAAATGTTTTAAGGTAAATGCCTTACTTTCTTTCATGCCAGAACTAATCAGTCCCCTTCCAGTCATTTCAGAAGTGGCCACCAGGAATGAGATAAGCACCGTTTGTCAGGTCCCACCTTCATTCATCTGTTGTGGTTGGCCCTATGCCTGCCTTTTAAAAGAGTACTTCTATTAATTGGATGGATTTGGTTTCCAAAAACCGGGGTAGTTCTGAATTAGAATCCACTTTAGGGCAACTGACGACAACTGGGAAGTAAATGTGGAGGATGGCAGGCATGTCAGCAAAGGTTCGACTCTGCACATTCCGGGACCCAACTGCTTGCAGGGCGTCTCCAGCGAACTGGCACACAAACTGGTGAAGGTGACTCTCAGCAGTTTTCTTCCCTACACACACGTGACCAATCACCGAAGCCTATTGATCTGATCTTTTAAATATCCCTCATCTCTGCTCCGTTACCTCATCTCATTTGAACAGCCATCCCGCTGATCTGCCATTCCACTCCATTTCACAGAGGGAATCTTACCTCTGCATCCCAGGGCTTCAGTTTTCCAGCGACCATCCACTGGCTGCAGAATAAATACTTGCATGTAAAATTTAAAGCCTCCTTGGATACAACTTCTATCTTTTATCCATTAGCTAGTGCTGTCATATTATTTCTGTAAGTCCCACGCACACACACACGTTTCCTTCTGCCTGGAACAGTTTCCTCTCTCTTTCCTCTGTCCAACTTGACAACGTTCATCAGGCTTCAGCCGCACTTTCCCCCTTTCCCTCACTACTGACTTGAGCTTGCCCCTTGATGCTATTTCTGTTACCTATGAACTTGTTATGCTCCCTTTAGAGCATATGTTCTGCGCTAGTCTAGTTCTTTGTTTATGTGTCAGTCCCTCATGTCACCCTGTGACCTGTCTAAAGGCAGGGGCCATATCTTACTCACACTGCATGCCCCACCTTTCCTGCAGTTAATACTTAAGCAAATAAATTAGACTAAAATCTGTAATACAACAGCTTTGAAATGAATCTTTTTTTAAAAACACCATTGTGCACTCAGAATTGCCATACAGTGTGTCATGGGTGTGTTGCACCCAGATCAGCAAGTGAATGTCTCTTCTCACAGTGTACACTGTGAGATAAACGCTGTGTTATATAGGATGTGGAGACATGCAGAGGGAGTTACTACCTGGCTGAATGGGACCAATGGGAGCATCTAGGAACCATTGGGAAAGTCAGCCCTCAGCTTCAGATTCTAAGGTGTGAGCAAGAGCAGTAATCACATCATGACAGCACATGGCATAATTTTTCTTGTTATTCCTTAATCCCCTCTATTACTGTATAACTTGGAAGAAGAACAGCCAAAAACTTCCTTAGAAAAGATTCTTAGCCTCAGTCCTTTGGACAGGTGATCAGGAACAAATAGTCCCTGGCAAAGAATGTCATGTTTGGGAAAATAGAACAGTAAACAGGGGGGGAAGCTACAATAAGATGGATTGACATAATGACTGCAACAAGGAGTTCAAATATAAAAAATGTGAGGATGGTGCAAGCCAGGCAGTGTTTTCTTCTGCCATGCACAGGGTCCCTATGATTCAAATCCAACACGATGGCCCTGGGAAACAGCAATACTGCACGAAGCATGCATTCTTAATAGTTTCATCCTAAAGCTGCGGAAACTAGGAGCCTGAAAAATGAAAGGGTTTGCTGGGGGACACACAGCTGCAAGGGCAGTTTTGAACCCCGATTTTTCTGATTCTGGCACCTACGGGCTTCACCATGTTTCATCCCTGGCTTTCCTCTAACTTCATCAGGATTGGGAAATCTTGAGAGTGTCTCTAGCTATGAGAAAGAAAAAAGATAAAAAGAGAAGTTTGAGAAGAAAGATGCTCAGCATGTAAAAAAATTAGATTTCCCCTCCTTCAGGAGAAGCTTGAATGTGATGGAATGGTGGTCTGCGGTGAGGTGAAGTCCCTCTTCCCGTCTGAAGAATGCTTTCCCTCAGACATCAGAGAAAGCTTCAGAGAATTAGTCATGGTTTGGCTCCATGTTCTTTAAACTTGAATGTGCATACAAGCCACCTGCGGTGGGGATGTGTAGCAGAATGCAGATTCTGAGCGGTTGGTGTGAAGTGGAGCCAAGAATATTCATGTTGAACAAGTTCCTGGATGATGCTCATGTTTTGGTCCATGGGCTGCTCTTTGACTAGCAAGAGTTTAGCTGATGATTGAAGGATCAATTCTCTCAGAAACTCCAAGTGGTTACTCAAGTTTTATACGAAGACAAATAGGCATTCAAATCTATCAATCACCTGAAGTGACCTTGGAAATTGGGCCTCATTGATCTCAGCTTCAGTTTCTTCATCTGTGAAATAAAGGTGATTGCTGCGGGGTATCATCAAGCCAATTCTGACTCTATGAAGAGTGACCCTTTGTTTAGCAGGACAAAACACAGCATGCGCCCTGCATCGGGAAAGCAGACATTTGTTTTAGGGATTAAAATAAATAATTTATAGCTGTGTCTTTTTTCATCATATATGCACATCACAAATTTAGAGGAAGGGTGTTGAGGTGAAGGTCACAGTGAATATCAAGCCCCAAAGGTGAAAAAGCAAGAAATGCCAGGTGTGTTAGCCAGGGTTGTCTAGAGATACAAAAATCCATCGGGCTGCTAATCACAAGTCCAGTTCAAAGCCACCATCTCCTCCTCGGGAGAAAGACAAGGTATTATATTCCCATGATGATTTACAGTTTTGGAAACCTACAAGGATAGTTCTATCCTGTCCCCTAGGATCACGTGAATTGTAATAAACTTGATGGCAGTGAGCTTGTCTGCTTCCCCTCCCCAGGCTGGCCATATCACTCTTAAGGATGAGGGCTGGGTTATGTGCATCTTTATCATTCTCCACTGGCTACCCCAGCACACCTGGCACACCTAGCCCCTTGCTTGGTGTTCACAGAATTAATGAACTTAGAAGATACATAAAAATGCGCCTTAAAAAACATTTTATGCACACCACATTAAAAGGTCTTTTCTAAGTCTTTCCAGAATTTCAACAGCTCACTCACCTTCCATTTGCTTTCATTTGTCCCCATGATGAGGGGGATGATCACTCCTCTAACCAAAGTGGTTAGCCACCGTTTCCTCAATTTTGCCGAGCACATACTATGTTTCAGGCAGATTTTAGATGCTTTAAGTAGATTAACTCAATTTGTCCTCTTGGTACCCTGATGAGATGAGCTCATTGCAGCCCTTTAGGACCAGGTCGAACTGCCCCTGAGTGGCTTCAGAGACTCATGCTTTCCAGGAGTAGACAGCCTTGCCTTTCTCCTAAGGTGGTTTCAAATGGCTGACTTTGCAGATTGCAGCCTAATGAAAAACCACTCGCCACCAGGGCTCCTCCTGATGAGATAGCTGCTATTATCACTCCAGATATGTACTTCAACACAGAAGGTTTGAGGGACTTATCCATGGTTACAGAGTTCATAAGTGGAAGAACCAAGAATCAAACCCAGGTAGTCCAGCTACAAAGGCTACAAGTTCAATTACTCCATTATGTGGCATTTATGGAGGCTTCAGAAGGTTCATGGGGGAAAATGGAATTAAAAGATAGTGAAAGTTTTTGAAATCCTTCATACATATTACTCTCATATTATCTATAGACTATATTTTATAGTCTTACAATTACTGCATGATTAGTCTTTGCAAAACATTTCTGAGGGTAATAACAACTGAGATAGACATCACAGGTTATTTATTTAAGAGCACAGCATGGGCTGAGTCACTTAATCCTCAAAGCAAGGCTGTGAAGTAGGTAAGCAGCTTCAGGCGCACAGAGTTTACTTAACAAGCCCATGGATCTAGCTAATCCATGGCAGCTCTAGCTCTGTCACCTGGACTGCCCTGGACCTGGCTCTAGGCTGCTGCCCCAGAGAGTACTTTGCTCTTCAGGCTCCTCCTGACCCAGTAGGCTTTGCCTCCTTTTGAAAGAGGAGCTTGGGAGTTTCTTCTACTGTCTGCAAGCAGCCATACGTACCCTCAGCAGCTGTGAGTTGCTTTAGGGGCTGAGCAGGATATTTCTGTGGGAAAAGGAGAGAGCAGGGCTCCTTCAGCTTAATCCGGATAGATCATCAGAGACTTGGAGGAAAGATGTGGAGGCAAATGTCACGGTGAAAGGCAAGTGTTAAAGGTGAAAAAGCAACAAATGCCTGGTGTGCTAGTCTGAGTTGCCTAGGGGAAACAAAACCAATGACACTCGTCTATGTATGAGAAAGAACTTTATAGCAAGAAGTAATTTTCATGACAAAGACTGGAACTCAAGTTCATGGGTCTGAGCCGCACCAGAGCCCTCTTTAGACTCATGCCACTTCAGGCTGATGAAACAGAAAGGCCGGTGGGAGCAGAATCACATACATCCAAAGTCAGTGAGAACACGGCAGGGGACCAACCACTCCCAGGGTGGCCCACATGAAACTGTCTGTGGAAGAAGACATAGAATCCAAGCGAACAGGAAAATGAAAGGCACATGAAGTGCGTGCGTGTGTGTGTGTGTGTATGTGTGTGTGTGGAGAGAGAGAGAGAGAGAGAGAGAGAGATTTCTGGTATCTCTCATCAAAAAGGCCATATCCTCAAAGGGGCATCATGGGGTTATGACTTGATTGCTAGGTTGGACTCTGCCCCTACAATTTTATCCAGGTACAAGTTGACCTAAAATCCACCCCCTACACCTGGGAACTGTGAGGAGCTATGCTAGAGTCAAATCCAGTTGCTATTAAGTTGATCCAATTTTTGACACTCACATGTGTGCAAAGGAGAATGGCTCCATTGGGTTTTCAGAAGCAACTCACTGGGTCTTTCTTGTGTGGCACCTTGTGTGACACCTCTGGGAAGGTTCGACCTGCTGGCTTTTCAGTTACTAGCTGACTGCTTAACTCTGTGCACCACACAGGGACTCCTGCTACAGCAGAGGTTCTCAAGGTGTGTCTTCCGACCTGCAGCATCAGCGCCTGGGAACTTATAAGGAATGCAAATCTTTGGGCCCCACCTTTCAACTCCTGAATCAGAAATGCTGGGGGCGGGGCCCCAGAGACCATGTTATGACAGGCTCTCCCCGATGATATAATCTGACACATGAGAAGTCCTGCACTAGAGGCAATGGGCAAGGGGATGATGGTCTGTGACTCACTTATGCTTCTCTATGAGCCATGTCCCAGTGCTGCCCTCCCCCTCTGCAGGGCAGTGTATCCCTTGAGTTAAATGGCCAACCTCGCCTGGCAAGACAGAAACAGTTCCCTGGTGTTCTGTGTGAGGAGAGAAGGGGCCACTTGATTTCCTGGGGATGCTAAGTTTGACCCAGATGCGCTTTCCTGAAGGAGAAGGAGAAGGAGAAGGAGGTGGGAGAGGAGGATGAAGAAGAGGGAGGAAGAGGAGAAGATAGAAGAGAGGTATAAGAGTGAGAGGAAGGGGCAGGAAAGGGAGAGGGAGAAGACACAATGTTAAATGCTTAAGCACTTACCAAAATCAGTCTGTGAAATTATTAAATCCTGAGAATTGATGAGCCCACGAACCTCGAACGTCACCTTTTCTCTTCGCACTCTCATGACCTAAGGAAGCCTCCTGAAATAGAGGTGAGAGGTGTTTCTGAAGCTGAAGAGCAGCTGAGCAGGGAGCTGGGTAAGGCAGGTGGAGGTGGGGTGTAGGGGTCTCCCAGCTCCTTCAGCATTCAGTAGAGCTTTCAGTGGATCCCCCAAGGCTGGCTGTGGGCAGAGGTGACATTTTCCTGCCCAGCTTAGGGCAGCTCTGCTCTCTAACACACAGTCTTAGAAGCAGGCCCCTGCTCCCAAGGAGCAAAGGGAGCCGTGTCCTCGGTGACTTATTGCTGACTGACACCAGTGTGTTTCTTCCTGCTGTGCAGTTCCTGCAATATTTCCTCCGCCCACACACATTTTCCCCCTGTCAGAAAAGTTTCTATTTTCTTCCTTGATATCTTTTTCCTGTTTGTTGGTGTGGGATTTTTTTGGTCTTTTTTTTTCTTCCCCTTCTGACATTACAGCCCTCATCCCTCTAATATGTCCACAGACTGAGCCATCTGGCCACAGGTGACCTAGAGGGCTTTTAGCTTAAGGGGAGGGATTTCAAGCAGCTGGAAGCAGCTGGAAGCCACAGAGCCTTTGGGGAAATAATGAATGACCTGCAGCAGAGGAATGGGGGTGGGGGTGGGGGAAACTCATGCTCCCAGGTAACCCCCAATTTATAAGGCTCTGTTCCAGCCACTAACCCATCTTAAAGTTCTAATTTAAGTCCAATACTTTGTTTTATTTATTTATTTTTTTAGTTTTCCCCATCATTGTCTTTCATTACCAGTATCTGTATAGCCAATATTTGCCTGTGAGGGTTGGAAACATTACATCTGAGAATGATAACAGGAGAAAATTATGCTGCAACACTGAAGATAGTCTATCTTACTAATGATAAAATATACAGACAAAATGAACCACAAGTAAGAAGCATTTGCTGATGATGATTCAGGGGTTGCACTTCCATGTAAAGAAGACCAAGACCCTCACCACTGAACCAATAGGTAGGTAAAATCATGATATATGGAGAAAAGATTGAAGTTGTCAAGGACTTTGTCTTTCTTGAATTCACAATTAATACTTATGAAAGTAATAGTCAAGAGACCAAAGAGATGTGTTGAATTAGGTAAACTTGCTGCACAAGACCTCTTTAGAATAAAAATGTTACTTTGAGGGCTAAGGTGTGCTTGACCCTTCAAGTCATGATATTTTCAATTGGCTCATATGCATGTGAAAATTGGATATTGATAGGTGCAATGTACCAATGATGAAACATACAACTTTCCTCTAGTTTTTTTTTTTGGGGGGGGCATCACTTCCCTCTAGTGGAAGTGGGAGGCCCAACCTTGCTCCTGGAGAGCTGCTGTGGGATTTGAACCACCAAGCCAGTGGGCCACAGCCCCACACTCAACCACTATGCCACTGGGGCTCATCATTTCCTCTAGTTCTTCAATGATTCCTCCCTGCCCCCACCCCACTATCATAATGCCAATTCTCCTTTATAAATCTGGCTAGACCAGTGGACATACATTGGTACAGTTAGGAACTGGAAACATAGGAAATTCAGGCAATATGAGCCCTTCAGGACTGGTGTTGAGAGTAGCGATACTGGGAGGTTGGAAGGAAGATGGGGTAGAAAGGGGAAACCACTTATAAGAGCTACATATAGCCTCCTCCCTGGGATGTGGACAACAGGGAAGAGAGTGAAGGGAGACATCGGTATAAGATCTGATAAAATAATAGTAATTTATAAGTTATCATGGGTTAATGAAGGAGGGGGATCAAAGAGGGAGGGGGAAATGAGGAACTGACACTAAGGGCTTAAGACAAAGTAAATGTTTTGAGAATAATGAGGGCAACAAATGTCCAAATGTGCTTGACATATGTGTTAGTCCGAGTAGACTAGAAGAACAAATTTCAGAGACACACATATGGATATAAGGAATGGGTTTATATTCAAGAGGAACAGGACATTGAGAAAACATCCCAGCCCAGTACAGTTCAAAGTCACAAGTCCGATATGAACCCATATGCCCAAAATCAGTCCATAAGGTCTCCTTCTGACTCATGAAGTCACAGGTCAGTGGGTACAGAGTCCTGGCACCAACAGGGGTCTCCCCATGGCTCCTCACTTCCAGGGCTCAGGGTCCATCAATAGTATCCCACGGTGACAGAAGCAACTCATCTCTGGCAGAGGCCTCCATGTGGCTGCCCCAGCCTCAGAGATCCAGCTCCATCAGGGCAAAACCATGTGGTGTCTCCATCAGCTCCTCCAGCTTCCCAGACATCGCCATTCTGTGTTGCCTGTGGCTAATCATCTCTCAAACTAACTCCCAACAACTGGGGAAGATAGCTTCTCATCTTCACGAGAGAAATACCGTGAGATTTCCCAGGAATCTCCGGTGAAAGCCATACCCACACAGAGTCCTCATCGGCTACTTAATGGCTTTCTCCAGATTAACAGGTCAGACTCCACCCCTACATTTCAATCATAAAATTAACATAAGCACATGACTGCCACAACATACACCAGGTGAATGTATGGATTGTGGTAAGAGTTGTATGAACCCCCCAAAAATGATTTTTAAAAAAGAAAAGAAAGAAAGTTGGACATTAAAGAAGGAAGCCTGTAGAGAAATCAATGCAATTAAGTTGTGATGCTGGAGAAAGTACAGTGGAGTGTTCAAAGGACTACCTGCAGTGTCTTGACACAAGTATGGCCAGAGTGCTCCCTGAGGCTAGGATGGCAAGACTCTGTCTCACACATTTCAAATATATTGTCAGGAGAGATTAGTCTGAGAGAAAGACATCACAGTTCATAAAGGGAATGTGCATCTAAAAAGGGGAAGAGTCTCAACAGGATGTATTGACATAGTCCCTGCCATAAATAACCTCAAGCCTAGGGACAATGGTGAGGGTGGCAGAGGAGTGGGAAGTGTGTCATTCTGGTGTAGGAAGGGCCAGAACACTATGGGTCAGAGCCAACTCAATAACAACCAACACCACATAAGATTCTATGAGAAATATTTAGTACAGTCTATGATGCATAATAAGCATGTCATAATTATTAACTTTTAGTGCTGCTGCTTCTATAGTCATCATCTTTGTAAAAGATGCTTATGAAAAAATTCAATATAGGTATACTTTGTTCATTTATGCATTAAAAAGATTGAGTGCCTACATTGCTTTACCTGTAAGAGATACAGCTCAAGAAACATACCTTCCAATTAGGCCAAAGCATAAGCACATAAGCACAGAAGCACATATAGTCATCTCTTCATATGCATGTTGAAGTTGGATATTGAAAGAGGGAAGATGACTTGGCGCATTTGAATTTTGGTGCTGACAAAAATATTGAATATTGAAAGCACTGCCATAACTAGACCTGAGCATATACACTGGTACAGATAAGAGCTCTTGACCCACACTCCAGGATGGATAAACTCCTCAGGACCAGTAATAAGAGTAGCAATACCATGAGGGTAGAGGGAAGACGGGGGTAGAGGGGGTGAAAGGGGTAACCAATAGCAATGATCAAAGTAAACCCCCAGGAGGGTCAAATAACAAATGTGGATGAAGAAAGACAGCATATGTTGTAAAAATATAAAAACAATTTATAAATTATTAAGAATTCATAAGGGTGGAAGGGTGGAAGTGGGAGGGGAAAACTGAGGAGCTCATACCAAGGGCTCAAGTAGAAAGACAATATTTTGGAAATGATGATGGCAACATATGTAGAAATGTGCTTGGTGTGTTATAATCATGGATTATTATAAGATCTTATTATGATAAGATTATTATAAATAAAATTATTTATTAAAATCAATAAATAGTAATAATATAAAGTGCAGGATAAAAATGAAAAAAAATTCCTGCCATAAGAACAAACAAATATGTCCTGGACAAAATGCAGCCAGAATACTCTTTTGAGCTCCATGTTATGTTGCTTGGATATGTTATCAGGAGAGGCGAGGCCCAAGAAAAGGACAGCACGCTTGGTGAAGCAGAGGGTTGGTAGAAAACGAAAAAGATACTCGCTGAGATAAACTGGAACAATGGCTGCAGTCATGGGCTCAAAGAGAATGACCCTTGTGAGGATAGTCTTGGATGGAGAACTTGATGTTCAGTGGTATATAGGGTCACTCTGAGTTGAAACCAATTGGACGCCACCTACCAACAACAAGTGAGACAAACTTCTGATCATGGAAAGCACATCAAAGGAAACAAAACACAAAAGTGGTACGGAGTGACCAGGATCTTGGGGTGTGGAGTATGCTCTTGGTTTGGGGACAGAGAGACCATTCCAAGCCCCACATATGAGTGAAGATCTAAGTGGCAAGAGATTTCAGGAAAAGCCACCCAGGGAGGTCTTGAGTAGGAATGAACTTATTATGTCAGACATGCTATTCCGAGTCTCCAAACTCTCATACATGAAGTTGGATGAAGCAGTGTGATGTAGCTTATAGGTATACACTCTGGGGCCAACATGGCCTTCATACTGGCTTTGATTTCATATCCAAGCATTGATCTTGGGAAAGGGACTAAACTGCCATGCTTTGGTTTCTTCATCTCAAAAGGAGGGAAGCAATATTGAACATAAGTTAGTTAAGTGTGGAAGCATTTAGAATAGTTTGGGACATCTATTATCACACTATGTATCATTGACTACATAAAGAAGCTTGATGGTGCCATGATTAATTCTCAACTGCAAATAAAGAGGTCCATGCTTCAAACCCACAAGCTAATCTGTGGGAGAAAGAGTTGGAAGACTCTTTCCAGAAAGAGCTTCCAGAAAGATTTCAGCGTTGGTTTTAGTTCACTTGTTGTTCCCTTATGACCGGAAGTCAATTGAGAAGGGCATAGGATGCTTTGTGGGGCTTAATCAAGGGCATCGTTACAGCAAGGATTACTAAACATGAATGAAAGCTGAACATGATGGTGGGACATGAGGAAAGAAAAAGGAAATAGAGGAAAGAACCAAGAGGCAAAAGACATTTATAGAGATCCAAATACAGATATGTACATATGTAAATATATTTATTTTTAACTATAGGGAAATAGAGCTATGTACACACACAGACACACACACACACACACACACACACACACACATATATATATATATGTTAAGAATTAAGGGACCAGATGGATTTGGGGTCTCAACTTAAGTTCTCCTCCAACACAAGAACACTTTGTTCTAATAATCCACTTTCTGTGATGCTCACCTTCTTGACAGGATTGCTGAAGACAAATGTGTGCATAAGCAAATGTGGTGAAGAAAGCTGGTGGTGTCTGGTTATCGAAAGATATAGCATCTTGGCTCTTAAAGGCTTGAAGAGAAATAAGTGGCCATCTAGTGCTGAAGCAACAAAGCCCATATGGAAAAAGCACACCAGCCTGTGTGATCATGCAGTATCGATGGAATCAGGTGTCAAGCATCTGAGACCCAGAACAAAATCATACCACTGTGAATGGGGCAAGGTAAGAATGGAGTGCCCAAAGCCCATCTGTAGACAATTGGACATCCCCTTACAGAAGAGTCATAAGGAAGAGATCAGCCCGTCAGTGTGCAATATAGCACTGATGAAACATACAACTTTTCTCTAGTTCTTTCATGCTTCCTTCCCTCCAAATCATGACCTCAATTCTATCTTACAAGTTGGATTAGACCAGAACATACACACTGTGAGAGATAAGAACCCACAACACAGGGAATCCAGGATAGAGAAACCCTTCAGGGCCAACAATGAGAAGAGCAATACTAGGAGGATAAAGGGAAGGTGAAGGAGCAAGGGGGAATGGATCAAAAAGAACAGCATATAACCTTCTCCCGTGGGTATGAACAACAAAAAAATTGGGTGAAGTGTGTAGGGGATGATGTAAGATATGAAAATAACAATCTATAACGTATCAAGGGAACATGAAGAAGGCTGGGTGGGGCAGGGAGGAGGAAAAATGAGGATCTGGTATAAAGGCCTCAACTAGAAAGAAAATGCTTTGAAAGTGATAAGGGCAACCTATGTACAATCTGGATGAATGTATGGTTAGTGATGAGATGTAAGAGCCCCCAATAAAAGTATTCAACAATAATAATTTAAAAAACAATTTCAGCATTGGAAACCTTCTGGGGCAGTTCTATCCTCTTCTATGGTGTCAATATGAGTTGGAATCTAACTCATTTCCTTATGCTTTAAATTAAAACATATAAAGCACTTGGAATAATAAGCAACAAAAACAAAGCCAAACTCCCAGCCATCAAGTCAATTCCAATCTGTAGCGTCCTGTAGGAGAGTAGAACTGCAGTTTGGGGTTTTCTGAGGCCTTAAGTCTTTACAGGAGCAGAGAGCTCCATCTTTCTCCCATGGAGTGACTGGGTGTTCATACTACTGACCTCCTGGTCAACCCCACTGAAGGCTAGCTGTTGTTGTTAGCGCTATTGTTATTGGTGCCTCTTGCGTCTTCAACAGCATTCAGTGATAATGAGTGTTTTGTATTTCTTAGGGTGCCCTGCTGTCTTGATGGAGCATAGAGAAAGGGGAATGAGACATATAATTTTACCACTTAATTTTAAAAGGCATCAATGGAATCTCTGTGGTCAGGATGACTGGTTTCTCAACACAGTGGTCTTACCCAAATGGCAATGATGTTTTCAATAAAATGAAAGAAAGGAAAACCAGGATTATGCAATGGATGGCGTCCTGTTTGAAACCAACCACTTTCTGCCAAATGATTTAACTACTATTTTCTCAGCCCTGGCCAGGGTGGGAGAGAATTTCTCGATGCCCTTCCTCGTTTCCCGCGGACGCTCCTTCCTTGGGGGAGGAGAGCTGCTCGGGAGAAGGAGACAGTTCGCAAGTGGTTGCCATGTTGCTGGGGTGGTTTTCAACTCTTTCCCACCAAGGTTGCCCTAGCTTCTGTTGGGCACTACCTACACTATGGGCTGTGGGCCCTGGAGATACCCTCATTCATGGTTGCCATAGTTTTGCTCTCATGTCCAACAGAGAGTCCCAATTCCTCCCCACTATTGAGAAGAACTGAATTTTATGAACTCAATGCAAGAAGGTTCAGGGTAGGGTCCAGGCCTATTTGTCCCAGCCCTGCATCCATAAAAACTTTGGAGAAGGTGCCCTCAATGACAGCTGGTGGATTTTGACAAATGTGAGCACCGTTGAGAGACACAGCTTGACAACAGTCAATGGGTCTAGCTGCAGGCTTCTTTGAGCAGGATCCCCAGTGGGGCTTCTCTGCTTAGAGAACCTTACCCCAGTGGTAGAGCTCCAGGTCTGGGCACCAGTCCTGGCTGGGCAGCCTCCCTTCGCATTGCTTGGCCCTTGGTAGAGAAACTGATTTTACAGATTCTCTATTTAGGACATCAAGATAGGTTGCCATGGAAAAATGACATCTTCTAATTAAAAACACAGAGAGGTCACAAGTTTCCCAGCACAGGACCCAAAAGGAAAGACATGAAACATGAAATCATAAAAATAAAAGAAGTCAAACAAGTCTCTGGAACTGTGTCAGCCTGTAAACTTTCCAAACCTGAATGAAATGCCTGGAGTGGGTGGGGGGGAGCGAAGGGTGTCAATTCATACCAAGGCATGTTACTTTTGTCTGGCAAGGGCTCAGTCCAGCAGGGGATCAGGGAGGCCTAAGGAACAGTGGCATAGGACAGTTCTTCTGGCCTCTTCTTGAAATGGAGTCTTTGGGTGGTGCCAAGAGTGTGGGGTGTGTGCCAGGCACTACAGTAAGCAGGAGAAGAAACCAGTGCACCATTCTCTGGCAATCTGACAAAGCTTGTGCAAAAAGTGTAAGTTGGAATGGTAATGGGGAAGGATAGGGGTGTGAGTGCTAGGTAGTCAATAAATCAAGTAAAGTAAGCCATGCTCACTCACCGTTACCCATAAGGACCATCTGTAAGTAAGCACAAGTAAGCCCATGCTTATCTTGTTTATCGGGTAATCCACTTCCATCAGAGATGATAAGTTTGAAAAGAAGTTTTGAGTCCTTGGTGTTGAGACAGAAAAAGAGAGAGAAAGAGAGAGAGATAGGCCAGGCATACCTAGAAGCAGAATCATTGGTGTAATGAGAAAAAGGGAGAAATTGTTCACTACAGATTCCTTAGTAAGGGCAAGGAGACTTGTGTTGACTTTGAGTTTGGGGTCATTTGGCCCTGGGCGGGCCTTTCCCTCTTTTTGACTGTCCTTGTTAGCGCTCAGAGTGAGGAGGTGTGATCACACCCCCCGGGTCAGTGTGGCTAGTCCCAAGGGAAAGCCAGCTGTGTTGATTAACCCATGACCCCTGGAGAGTGGTTCCTGGCCTGACTGAATGCAGAGTGGAACCCCCTACTACAAACGCATCATCACAGAATGGTGTGGGGCAGTTCTGATTTCGCTGACGGCAAGTGTGGCTCACATCCAGGACCCCAGGTGCAAAGCATATTTAATGAATCGCATCTCAGAGGGTTGTGCAACACAGGGACTCTGAAGTAGCAAATGCCCACAACAGCGTACATTTAATGGAGTTTTTCAACTGCAAATACACTGCCTGTTTTACATTAGAGCCATTGGCTAATAATCAAACCCCAAAAAGGAATATCTCGCCATCAAGTCATTTCCAATTCATGGCAGTTCTGCCCAGAACTGCTCCATGGGGTTTCTCCACTGTTATCTCAGTGGAAGCAAACCTCCAGACATTTCTTTCAAGGTGCTGCTGCCCAAACTATCTGGTCAAGTTTGACTCGGAGGGGTCCTATAGGACAGAGCAGCACTTCCCCTGCCGGTTCTGAGCCTGTCAAATCTTCATGAGTAGAACACCTCGCTGTTCCCCTGCAGAGTCGCAGATGGTGCCAAACAGTAGATCTTGCAGTTAGTGACCCAACACATGAGCCCCATGTCATCTGGGTTCAATCTGCCATCCTCTGGGTCCGTAGCCACAAGCAAACGGTTTCCAAGCCTCCTGGGACGGATAGCAGTGTTCCCAGCCTCTACTCATTTACAATGGCCTTTACACGAATTGCCACCTTCTAGAGATGCTGAACCTGAGGCTTCTTCCGAGGGGCATGTCACGTGCCTTCCCTCCGTGCTTCTCGACACAGGGGACATCACAACGCACACTGGAATCTAGATAGAAAGGCAAATTCTCAGACTCTGAACGAAGGTGGCCAGAGCCAGTAATTGGAAATTTAGCAGTTTGCCAGGGGATTCCTATACAGGATAAACTTTCCCATGTTCCACCCTTGGGCACAGAGTTAGTGACTGAGGTGGGACTTAAATTCAGCCCTCCCTTCGTGCTCCAACTAGAAGTCCTCCAAAGTTACAGAACAAGACCCAACCTTGAGCAGACCCTACAGGGAAACTCTTATTTGTCTCTGTTGTTGTAAGCTACCACTATGTCACTTCCAGCTTCAACGACATGAGACACTGCCCAATCCTGTGCCAACTCCACCATTGTTAACTTTGAGCCCACTGTAGCGGCCTCTGTTCAACCGTCTCACTGTGGACCTTCCTTGGTGATGCTGATCTTCAACACCACCAGCCCTGATGTTCTTCACCAGAATCTGGTCCCCCCCCCCACCCCCGGGATCATGAAAGAATGTAGAGTAGACATTTAAACTCTCTGAGATCCACTTATTTATTCTATAAAGCAGGTATGCTCTTTCATTCCTCACTCCGACTGGCCACGTGTGAAAATCAAATGGATCAATGTCCATTCAAGTACCTGACGGACCATAACGTACCAAATACTCTCAGTAGATTATAGATTATACGGATTATTGTATCACTATTGTATTATAGCGCTGATCGGACAATTATTGTTATTTAAACATAGGAGAAACAGAAACAAATGGGTCAAATGAAGTTTAAGATATATAAAAATTCCAAGAAGGTTCCCATGACATCATCCTATCCTGTAAATACAAAATTATTTTCATGGAAAAGAAAATGAGGGCACACTGAGTGAACCCAAATTGGTGAACTATCATCGCGGTAATTACTTGTGTATGAAGAAGAGGTGCCGCTCTGTCTCCCCGCAGGGAACGCACGGGCTTGAAGGGTCAGTAAGCAGATGGGAATCGGCCTCGGAATACCTGTCTTTGGGTCTTGGCGCTTCCATTTAGGGATCGTTTGATCTCAGGCAGGTACCTTCTGCTCGAAAGGCTTTGTTGCTCTTGTGTAAATTTGAAATCATAATCATAACTACACAGGAATCACAATGAATTATTGGACATGAGACGCTGATGAGAGACAGTCTGTGAAAGGGCTCTGCAAACTGCAGTTCACTGGGCAAGCGTTCATTTTGCCGTTGGCCGTCGGTGTTTATAGTCGGAGCTACTAAACGACTCTCAAGAGAGAAAAGAATGACTCTGAGAAGAGCCCTTGGGGGCCCAGGGAGGAAGAAGGCCAGGATGGGAAAATGATCAGGGGAAAAATAAATAAATACAATACCGGACAGGGGCAGTGATGGTTCAGGGATAGAATCCTCACCTTCTACACAGAAGACACAGGTTCAGTTTGCGTCCAATGCACTTTACTCACAGCCAGCGCCCGTTCCTCAGGGGTGACGTGTGCGTTACTATGAAGGTGAACAGGTTCCGCACAGCTTCCGCCTGATCCTGGTTGACTCCGAAGCAGGCAGTGTTTGGTCTCTTTGAGTAGGCGGTTGCCCGACTGCGAGGCAGCGAACGGCAACAATAACCAGTGGGCAGCCAAGGAGAGTTGTGGGGGGAGAAAAGGCAGAGCCTGAGGGCAGCGGGAGCTGCAGGGCAGGCTAGAACTGCCCTGGTGACTTTCTGAGACCGTCACTCTTGACAGCATCAGAAAGCCCCATCTTTCTCGTGAGAAATGGCCGGTGGCTTCCAATTGCAGATCTGGTGCTTAACAGTCCGATGGCTCCTTCTGGATGCACTAGGAATCATTATTGTTTCAAATGAGTCTTGTTCCTATATTATAAAATAATTATAAAATAACTCAATTGTGTATTTTACATCCTTTTTTTTTTCATTAAAAGATTCTTAATATTGCTCTAAGGTAAACAAGCGGCCATCTAGCACAGAGGTGGCAAAGCCCATAGGGAAGAAGCACAGCCTATGTGATCATGAGGGGTCGAAGGGAACACGTATCCAGCATCGAGGAACAAGAATCACGTCATTGTGACTGCAGCGGAGTGCAAAATGGGGACCCAAAGCCCATTTGTGGGCAGTTGGACCTTCCCTTACAGAAGGGTCATGGGAAAGAAACGAGCCAGTCAAGGTGCAATAAAGCAACAATGAAAGATACAATTTTCTTCTAGTTCTTAAAGACTTCCTTCCCCCAACTATCATGATCCCAATTCTACCTTTCAAATACAGCTATATTGGAAGAGGTACACTGGTACAGATGGGAACTGGAAATACGGGGTTGATAAGGGAGGGGGAGTGAGGAGGGAGGGGAAAAGATAAAGAGCTAATGTCAGGGCTCAAGTAGAAAGCAAATGTTTTGAGAATGATGAAGGCAGCAGGTGTATGAAGGTGCTTGACACAATGTATGTATGTATGGATTATGATACATGTTGTATAAGCCCTAATAAAATGATTGAAAAGAATAAAAATACTTTGAATATCATAATTTTATGACTTTTCTTTGACTTTTTCCAGTTTCCATACTATTTCAGTATCTTCTGAGAAGCTCTGATTAAGGTCAGCATATGTAAAAATCTAGCTTTGAAGTGGAACATAAACCCAAACTCTGTTGTACATAATTGGGTATGTACCTCCCCTCCCCTCATAGCTACCTCTACTTGTATAAGTCTTTGAATTAAGCACCTTCAAATGAAAATCCCTTCAAAGAAATTAAAATATCCAAAGCACTTGCATATAGATTCTCTTGTTGCTGAGCAGCAATCCTGTCCGTAAGACAAGTGTTTTTATGCCCATTTCTCCAATTATGTTTGCTATGCAACAAAACACCCCAACATTTAGTTGCTTACAACAGCAAAAAATATAGGTACTGACCACAGAATAAAATACAGACCATCGAAGATTAGTAAGTGCTCAGGAAATGACACTGAGGAAGGAGTGATTAAAAGCTCATCATACTGGGCTGTTGTTGGAGTCGGCCCACAGGCAGCATGTAAGGCAAGACTGGCAATCTCCTTCTGGAAAACCAGCCATCGTGAACAGTTCTATTCAGAAAAGCAGGCTGTGGCCTGAGTTGGAATGGACCCTATGGCAAATGACTTTCCCTAGAGAAAAACTTTGTGAGATTATAGTTCCTGACACACACACCTTGGTAAGATGCAGAGAGACCAACCTGGGGCAAGAGCCTGGTATCCTAACACTTGCAGGACTTGGTTGGAGGAGGATGCCAGCAAATAACTCTGTTACCTATTTCTGCTATTACCAAAAACATCACACGTGACAACTTAGAGGACCAGAGCTTTATTTCTCAACTGTCCAGGAGCTCAGAAATTGGATTTCAGGGTTTGGCTGTAGGGATAGCTAGGCCCTCTTTGCTGATTTCACCTTCTGGTGGCTGCCGGCCATCCTTGATCATTCTAGGCTTGTAGATGCGTCTTTCATAAATGACTGTATCTGATGGCATTTTCCCTGGGTGTGTCTCTGAATCTATTGTACTCACATTACAACTCAGACAGGATTAGGTTCAAGACCCACCCTACTCTAATGGAATTCCATTAGCATAATGCAAGAATTACCCCCTCCATCCTCCCACCCCCACTCCTGATTTCCTAACAGGGTGACTTGTATAGGGACAGGGGCTAATAAGATTTCCATTTTTTTCCCCAGGGGACACAATTGAATTTATAACACACTCCTTTCTATTTTTAATCAGGGCATTTTTTCATGGTGTTTTCACCCAGATAGGTAACAGAAAGGACCACTGTGCTGGTGACCCCAAGGCCTTACTGAGAGCTTTTCACTCCCAAAGAAACTTTTTGGAGAAGTAATCAGTTTCGAGAAGATGCTTCTGTTTCTGTGTATTTTGTTTCCAAATGAGCTTGCTTTTTCACTCAAGCTGGGGTTTTTAACCTCCCTACAGGTCATCTACCCTCATGCCCCAAGATTTAGCCTCTGGACATGAGGTGGCAGAAAGTCAAGTGCTTTGGTAAAGCGCATAAGATGAGAAAAGTGCTCCCAGAGGCCTTATCTCCCCTCTGCTTTTTAAAAAGCCAGACACACTTTAATTGGGTTTGTAGATCTCAAAGCCGATACAGTTGTACCAAACCCTAATAGAAAGAGCTATAATGTACAAGTCGACAAAGGATGCTTGTCTCCCTCTGATTTGTAACTACCGTGACTAATTGGGATGAGGGCTGGAGGCATGCAAGCTCTTTTAGCAGGCTGATCTGTTCTTTGACGAATGCAGGAAATGCCATTCATCCTCACTTAATGAGAAGGGGTCCTTTTTGAAGTTTAAAGCCTGTACTTTCTGGGCAGGACATAGTTTGTCTGATGATCTGAATTGTGCCACAGTGCTAAATTCCTTGTGGATCCACTGGTAAAAGTGGCTCCAGTATGTTCTCTCTGAGAAAAGCATATTCAGAGGTTCATAGAGTGTGGCCATTTTTCCTGTGAGTCTTCTTCTCGCACATGGAGTTTCAGTTCTGGACCTTGCTTTTCTGGCCCAAAGGAATGATGATGATAATAATAATAATAATAATAACTTAGAAATGCCTAACATGTATTATATACCCAACACTAAATCTTTCACACATATTAACTCAGTTAATCTTCACAGTGTGCAACAGATACTGTAATTATTCCAGTAATTATTCTGATCATGTGCACAGTAGGAGGTTCTGAGAAGCAAGTAGGGTGAGTGAATACAATCCTGGCGAATTTCAAACCAAGCCAGAGTTCCTCATGAGCACAATCAAGTGCTCTGGAATTCATACTCTCCTCAAGTTTATTATGAGCCACACAGTCAAATGCCTTCACATAGACAATAAAACACAAGTAAACCTCTTTCTGGTATTTCCTGTTCTGAGTCATGATCTATCTGACATCAGAAATGCTATCTCTTCTTCCACATCCTCTTCTAAATCTGGCTCAGACCTCTTGAAATTGCCTATCAATGTACTGCTGCAAGCATTGTTGGACAATCTTCAGCAAAATTTTACTTGCAGGAAATAGCAATGGTATTATTCTATAATTTGTTTATTGTGTTGGGTCACAATTCTTTAGAATGGGCACAAACATGGATCACTTCTGGTTAGTTGGCCAAGTGTTTGTCTTCCAAATGGAAAAAAAAAACGCTTCCAAACTGAAATGTTTTAGTAATCAAGTAAACCACTGGAAGCATCCATTTATCTATACCAAGAAATTTGGAAGACAACTGTATGACTAACATTGTTAGGGTGAGCCACCAATATAGTTGTCTCTTATGTTTTTGAAAGAGGGAGTTTGCAGTGAAGAAGTCACTGGTCTTGTAAAATTCTCAAAGGAAATCTGTCGTTTCATTTTTATCACTGAGGTCATATTTTCCAACTATTAATACCTTTCTCTTTGTTCTCAACTTTTGCACTCTAATGACCTATAATTATTAAGGCAACTAGATAAAATCTGCAACGGAGTGAATTCTTTAACTTATCCATCATTATCTTTAATGTTTTGTGCATATATTTAAATAATAGTTGTATTAACTGGTCTTCCCAGTAGGTCGATAAATATTATATTTCTCTAATAAATGTATGGATATCACAACAGCACTTCACTTTAAGATTTTAAATGTTCTTATTGATGAATGTGTTAGTCTGGGTTGACTAGAGAAACAAATTCTTTGACACTCATATGTGTAAGAGAGAACTTTATATCAAAGAGTAATTGCATATTAAGAAAACCTCACAGCCCAGTCCAGATCAAGCCTTTAAGTCTGATTTTCATACGTTCACATGTCCAATACCAGTCTGTAAATTCCTTTTCAGATTCATGCAACACATTCAATGATGCCGAGTGGAGGAAGATCACAGGCCAGTGGGTGGAAAGTCCTGTGGATCCAGTGACAGTGGAGGCATCTTAGTACTGGTGTGGATGTGCACATGGCTCCTGCAGCTCCAAGGCTCTGGCTGTCATCAGCATGGCTCCATGTGACTTATCAACAGGAATGTCTCACAGGGAGTGGACGAGTATCCCACCTCCAGCAAGCCATTTATCTCCTTAACATCTCCAAATTAGGTCATCAAGTTGGGACCTGGTTGATAGGCTAAACTCCACCCCTCCACAAGTTGACACAAGTTTGTGTAACTACCACAAGGAATGAGACACCATTCCTTCCTGAGTATGTTATTCCCAGCAAAGTAAACCATGTATATGAATGTCAGATTCAAAATGGCCAATATGAGCTAAAGAATGCACAGGCTTATAAGATGAATAATAGCACCAAGAAGGAATGTACTTCTTTATACTATCAATCACATTAGGATCACAAGGACAGCATTTACCCACAAATAAATCTCTGAAATCAGGAAAGAAGAACAAGCAGAAACAAGGAGTCTGTAGCATACGTGGGAAGTTATGTCAAGGGGGCTGAAACCAATGTTACAAAACAAAATGTGTGTAAATGGTTGAATGGAAAATTAATTTGATTTGCAAACTTTGACCCAAACTGCAATAAAATATCAAAATAGATAAATCAACAAAGCCCAGCTCTAGTGCCATGATGACAAAGGGAAAAGAACCCCCACATGATCTGAGAGAGGAATGGAGATACCACCCAGGCAAATGGCATGATCACCGGGGTCTCCTCTTCACTCCAGTGGCAGTGGACAGGCACCTCTTTCAAGAGGCACCTGGACAATGAACAGTGAGGGTGAGATAAAAAATATTGCTACAAAATCACAGAGAAGTTAATTAAATAAATATATAAGAGTGTGAAGCTACTGTTTATTGGCATGTCCTTCATCTCAGGTTAGACACATCTGAATTTTTTTCTCTATTTTTACTCCAAAGAATTATTCTCTGTTCAATTTATACTACATTTAAATGGAAGTCAGGCATTCTCAAGGGACACAAATTATGTCCCTAGTCAATGTTCTTTGAGCTGTGGGGACCACAAATAAATCTGAGGGGACAAGAGTAGAGATGTAGGATGCATGGAGTAAGGTGTCTAAATGAGGTCCCCATAGGACATCCCTTGTCACCCTGGAAGAATGAGCAGGTGCATTGTGATGATACACAAAAATTCCTTGGTGCAGTTTTCCTGAAATTTTTCTCACTGATGCCAATTTTAATTCTCTTAGAAGATCTTTTTAATTAGTCCCTAGGATCACCCTGTGTCCTTGGAGAAAAATCTATCAAGAGTTTTGCAGTCTTAAAACTGGTTACCATAATCTTCTGGCTTGATTGAACTTTTTGTTCTAAAGAGATCTAATGAGCCTAAGGCAAGTATATGACTGAGAGAACTGTTTGCCTCTAAACATGACTGTGGAACATGTTTAAACATGTTTTGTAACTCTTGTGTGTGTATGTGTGTGTGTGCTGGGACCCTAACATTTTTTTTAGTTACATATACAAGGTGGTCAGAGAGGAAGGGCACTTGATAGACAAGCAATGCTTAAAGATACTCCAAATACCTTAAGAAGCCTTAATAAAAGAACTGAGTAGAATGAAGATAAGGGGACTGACTCAGGATATTAGGGTAAAAATGGAAACAAGATCACACCTAGACACAGGTTATTAAGGTGCAGGAAATTCTGGTCGCACACGTGTCCTTTTAGAAAATTTCAATATATGTGCTCCTGAAGAATATTTTAAAAGGAGCAGCAATATTAACATTTTGTCAACCATTGAGGCTCAGAAATTATTGTCACTTAGACCTTAAAACATGTCACTCACTGGGTATTTTCAAGTAAGGGTTCAAGGGTTGAACTGCTAACTGCACTGTCAGAGGTTTAAATTCATCAGTCACTCCATGGGAGAAAGGTGAGTCTGTTTACTCCCATAAAGATTTACAGTCTCAGAACACTATATAGGGTTTCTATGAGTAAAATTTTGGCTGAAGATCATCCAACAACAGTGGTAGCTGTACAGTGCTGGGGAGCAGGCAAAAGTTCAGGCCTGATTCAGAAGAGGACATGGAGCAAGGGACACCATTGCTGGTATCAGATAGATCTTGCTTCAGATGGGAGAATACCAGAAAGATGTTTACTTGTGTTTCATTGACCATACTAAGGCATTTCACGGTGTGGATCACAATGAACTATGGGCAGCCTTTAGAAAAATGGAAATTCCAGAACACTTCATTGTGCTTATGAAGAACTTGTACATGATTAAGAGGCAGTTCTGCAAACAGAACAAGGGAATACTGCAGAGGTGTGCATCAGGGTTATATTCCCTCACCATACTCACTCATCCAATCTGTATGCCGAGAAAATATCTCTCCTGAACATAAATGAAAATATTTTCAAATAAATCCTAACCAATGGAATCCAGCAACATATGAAAGAATAATACCTTATGGCCAAATGGAATTCATACCTGGGATTCAAGCATGGTGCAACACTCAAAACACAATTAATGTAATTCCCCTACATAAGCATGAAAAAGGATAAGAATCATTAGTTAGTATCAATTGATGCAGAAAAAGCATTTGACAATATCAATAAGCATTACCAATATAAACACTTAATAAATTAGGAAATCAAAGGAAACTCCTCAACACAAAAAGGTAATGTATGAAAAACCAATGACCAATTTTACACTCACTGGAGAAATGCTGAAACTATTTCCACTGAATAAGTGAACCCAACAAGGATGTTCTTTATTCCCACCCTTATTCAATATTGTGCTGGATGGCCCACCAGTTCCATGAGACAACAGCAAGAAATTAAGGGAATACAACTGAGGAAAGAAAAGTGAAACTTTGTTATTTGCAGATGATGTAATTTTATGTATAGAAAGAGACCTAAGGTGTCCACAATAGGAATGTTGGGGGGGGGGATTGAGAACTTTAGTAGAGTATTGATATCCAAAATTAACAAGAAGAAATCAATTGGAATCCTACACACTAGTGATGAAAGTTATGAAAAAGACGTCAAGGAAATAATACCATTCACAATAGTCACACAAAAGTTGACATATCTAGGATAAACCTAACCAAAGAAACAAAAGACCTGCACACAGAAAACTACAGAACATTATTATGAGAAACTGAGAGACCTACACAAATGGAAGTGTATCCCGTGTTCATGGATAGGAAGACTCAGTATTGTGAAAATGTCAATACTCCTTAAAACAATCTACAAATTTAAAGCAATCTTAATCCAAATCCTCCCAACACCATTCTTTAAAGAAATGTAAAACTACTGTGTTAGTCCTGGTAGACCAGAGAAACATATTCATGAACACGCATATGGATATAAGGGAAAGGTTTACATACAAGAGGGATGAAACATTGAGAAAGCATCCCAACCCAGTCCAGTCCAAAATCATAAGTCCAATATTAGCCCATATGTCTGATACCAGTCTGTAAAGTCTCCTTCCGACTTACGAAGCACGTGTAATGACACCGGGACAATCACAGACCAGTGGGTGCAGAATCTTGTGTATCCAGCTGGGCTAGAAACATCTCAGTGCTGGCAGGGATCGCTTTGTGACTTCTCCAGCCCTAGAGGTCTGGTTCCATCAGGGCAAGCCCATGTGGCTTTTCCTCTGGCTCCTCCAGTCTCCAGGAATCAGGATCAATCAGCAGGCTGTCATCTCATCTTGTCAGTAGTTCGTCTTTAAGACAGAGTGAGTCAAGTCTCTCTTCCCCAAGTGGGAAATACCTTAAGACTTCCCAGAATTCTCAGGAGAAAACCATACCCACACAGAGGTCTCATTAGCTATCTCCAGATTAACAGACTAGACTCCACCCCTACATCCCAAGCATGAAATTGACATCAAGTAAATGACCTCCACAACTACCACCTTCTTATGAAGAAGTAAGAAGTGAAGGATAAGCAAAGAATTTCTCAAAAAAGGACAAAGTAGGCAGAGAGATTGGAATTCTTATACACTGCTGGTGGACTTGTAGATGCAAATAACCACTGTGAAAAGTGATATAGTGATTCTTAAAACAGCTGGCACTTGAAATTCCATATGATCTAGCAATTCTATTGCTGAGCATATACCCCAAAGAAATAAGAGACAGATCATGAGCAGACATATGCTCTAGCACAGTGGTTCTCAACCTTCTTAGGGCCGCGCCCCTTTAATACAGTTCCTCATGTTGTGGTGACCCAGCAACCATAAAATTATTTTTGTTGCTACTTCATAACTGTAATTTTGCTACTGTTATGAATCGGGTGACTCCTTTGAAAGGTTGGTTCAACCCCCAAATTGGTCTCGACCCACAGGTTGACAATCGCTGCTCTAGCATATTTATTACAGCACAGTTCACAATAGCAAGAAGTTGGAAACAATCTAAATTCCCATCAATAAAAGAATGGATACAAAAACCTTTGTGCATACACACAATGGAATACTATGCATCCCGAAAAACAAGGATGAATCCATTAAGCACCTCATGAAATGGAGGGATCTGGAAACCATCCTGATGAGTGAAACTAGGCAATCACAAAAGGACAAATACTATATAAGTCTAATGCTTTAGAGACAAGCACCAGGATGAGCACAGGCTCAGAGATCCTGACTGGTGCACAATATCCTCTATGTGTAGCTTGATGGTCACTTTGGTGGAGGGATCCTCACATCAGCTGCGTTCAAGATTTTGAGAGAGGGGTAGGGAAGGAGGACCAGTTAGTGGTTTCCATGCAAAGAAATGACGAGGTCCTCCCGGACTGACAGTCATTCTTATCAGAGTGATGAGGGATACTTATGGGAAAGTCAAGTCAGAAGGCAAGAAAGAGAGCATAGTCTAGGAGAAGACAAGCGAAGACTAACATTTACTTACTACTTCAAAGCCCTACTTGCTGTATTAAGATGTGTATTATTCTGGAAGACCTGTGAATGACATTGTCAGTATTATTGTAAGTTTTATTCTGTGCAAGTGGATACTCCAGTTATTACTATATGTAATTAGTCTATATTTGTTCATTCTCCTTCTCTCAATTGTGTTTTAAAAATGAGTACCATCTGGCTAAACAATGACATTATAAGCAGAAGGTTCTTATGCTCCAAGAAGACGATCAACAAAATTCTCTGCCATAAATTGACAAGGATGCCTCTAAAGTGAGACAGAAGCAGATAAAAACTTAGATTCAGGAATGGATTTTTGGCTCCCACTTAATCCAAGCTCCAATCTAAGAACAATTAGTTCTTATGACAAGATCCTGCTGCTCTTGATACTCTCCCTCATGATGAAAACACAGAAGATAGGGGTGCTACAGTTAAGTATGATGAAGAAACTAGATGGGGTCTGGTGTCTTAAAGGCTTATTCCCAAACAAGCTGTCAGCTACATGAGATGTCAACTAAGTCTGCACACCAATGGATTTAGTTGGTGGGAAAAGTACACCAACATCTGTGATCCTAGAATTGTAAATTATATAAACCAAATCCAAAGGAAGGAATAGTGTCAGAGTTTTAATTGTGAAATTCTGGTTTGCAGACACCTTTGGACAACAGTGGAGTCCAAAATACATTTGCATGATCTACACAAGGAAGAAAAAGAAGAAGGTGCCATTAGGATGGAGGAAGGCTTATTAGCAATCCTCTATATACAGATGGCACAATCTTTATTGCTGAAAATGAGGGATACTTTAAGCACTTGCTGTTGAAGATCAAAGACTGCATACTTCGGGATGGGTGATGACTCAGTGTAGAGTTGTCAAAAATCCTTGCAATTGCACCAGATAGGTAACATTATGATAAATGGAGAAAAGGCAGAAATTGTCAAGGATTTTGTCTTGGATCCAGGGTCAATGATTGTGAAAACAGAAGTCAAGAGTTCAAAAGAAGAGTTGCAATGGGTGAATATGCTGCACAAGATTTCTTTAGCATACTGAAAAGCAAGGCTGCTACTTTCAGGAGTAAAGTGTGCCTGGCCCAAGCCATAGTATTTTCCATTGCCTCATCTGCATGTCAAAGATGGGCACTGCATAAGGAAGACCGACAAGGAATCAATGCACTTAAATTCTGATGCTGGAGAAGAATATGGAAAACACCATGGACTGCTAAAAGAAGAAGCCAATCTATCTTGGAAAAAGGAAAGGCAGAGTGCTCCCTAGTATTAGCAAAGATGACAAGACTTTATCTTACAGACTTTTGAAATATTGTCTGGAAAGACCAGCTCCTGGAGAAAGACATTGTGCTTGGTCAAGTGGAGGTGCAGCAAAGGAGGGAAAGGGCCTATGAGATGGATTGACACAGAGGTTACAACAATGAGCTCAGGTACAGGAACAGTTCTAAGATGTCATAGGACCGTGCAGAGCTTCATTATGCTATGATTAAGGTCACTCTGCATTACAACACACTCAATAGTGCTTCACAACAACAAGAGTTGGAATTGAGTCAATCACAGTGGGTTCGGGGGAAGGCTTTGGGCACAATGATTTTATGAGCATAATATTTATGCTAGTGAATATTTTCAACTACAAGGGTCACATTTTTTGCAAGGATACATAGTAGAGACATTCTAATATCTACAACCTGAAAATGGGGGAAGTTTCTGATTATGATTTAAGCTCCAATCAATTAAAAGAAACCATCAGAAACATAACTGGGGGTGGGGATCACACAAGACAAGCTGCACTCCACATATTGGATGATGACTGACAACTCAATTGAAAAATAAGCAAATGAAATGAAAAAGCGGGACTCAAAAAAGAAAATGAAAAAAAAAGAAAAGAAAAAGTGGCCTTTAAACATATTAAAGTTGCTCAAACAAACTCATAATTAGTGAGATGCAAAATAGTAGTACACTGAGGTACCATTCCTCACTTATCAGATTGGCAAAGCTCCTAGAGCTTAATAGCATTCTAATGGGGAGGCTATGAGGAACAGGCTTTTCATTTATTGCTGTGAGAGACACAAAAGAGTATAGCCCCAAGGGAGAGGAGCTAGCAACATAAAATTAAATTACAGATGCATTTACTCTTTGATCTGGCTATCTAGTTCTAGGAATCTACCCCAATAGTATATTAGCACAATCATAAAATAATATAAGCACAGAATCATTCATTGTGGCCTTATTGATAATAGCAAAATATTGGAACCAACCCAAATCCTCATCAACAGAGAACTGACTAAATGAACTATAATAAACATATACAATGAAGAACCATGATGAATGGGGAAGATTTCTAATAGTTTTGTAGCATGATCTTCAAGATACATCCTTAAGTGGCAAATGTGAGATGCAGACAAAATACAAATAATATCCTATTCTTTATGCAAGCAGAAGTGAAGATATGGATACAATATGCCTATAAGTATACATATGTGAATACATTTATACACATATTTACTTATGTTTATTGAATGATATACCAAAGGAAAGCTCAGCACTTAATAAAATGATTATTATGGAAAGGGAATAGTACCGGGAGCAATGTTACAAAACTTCTTAGACCTAACCAGATACCTTGAGAGAATAAGTTGCTGTGCCTGGGAACTCAAGACCATTGTCTCGGGGGCCACTAATATCAATTGGCATAACAAATTCCACAAAAATATATTTCTTCATTCTGCTCTGATAAATAATGACTAGGGGCTCAGAAGCTCATGCACAGCCATCTGAGACACAAACATTGATCTTTCCCCATTTCAGAGCAAAGAAGAATGATAGAAATAAAAGATTACATGGAAACATGTAGTCTAATCAACTGATGGACCATGCAAACATCAGTCTCCACAACCCTGAGACCAGAAGAACTAGATGGTGCCCCACTACCAATACAACTTCTCTGAAAGGGATCATATTAGGAGATCCTGGATAGAATGAGAGTGATATGTGGAATAGAACTCAAAATCATGGAAAAGACCAGGGTTACAGATTGTATAGAGATTGGTAAGACCCCCAGGATTATAGCCCTTGGTCATCCTTTACATATGAAACTGATTTCACCCCATGTTAGAATAATTAACCATTGAACATCACAGGGAGGGCGTTTACCAAAAGACAGAAGGTTAATCAAAAAAGAAGGAATGGAAACAGCAAACATGGGGAGGAAATGAGATAGGTGATAGCATAGTCAGGGTTTGGGGGTGCATGGCTTGATGCAAAATATGTATAAATTGTTTTGGTGAAACATGATCTGCTCCATTAACTCTCACCCAAATCACAATTAAAAGCTTAAAAAACACTGAATGGGAATAAGCTGCAGGGGCAGGGAGGAAGTAAGATATACTGTATCTGAATGTACTTCAATATATAGTTATGGCTTTGAGTTTGCGCAAATGCTTTCTATATTCAAGAAATAAAGTTAGTTATATATTGTAACTAAAAGCAAATTGAAAATGACTAATTTTATATAAAATTGCTATCAGAGCTAACTAGAGAAAATAATTATTTCAAGAGACTTTAAAATGTGTCTACCATACAAGCCTCATGTGAAATAGTCTAAGGACAAAATAAGTAAAATAAGCCAAACAGCAAGGAAAATTTTCAAAGAAATATTAAGCCACATTCTCTATTGTTATGATGTTATTAGAAATAAAATTAACATTGTAGTTTTAAAATTATTTTATGGTTGGGAAGATAGGTTTATAATATAATAAAAAGATACAAGTGTAAAATCAAAGATATAAGTTAAAATTATGTGATATTTATATTTGCACTATGATTTTATTACAAATTTATGAGAGAGATCTGCAATCCAGACCTGTAGCAGTCAAGCTGACTCTGACACAGAGATCAGAGTAGAACTGGGCTGCCGGGTTTCCAAAGCTATCATCTTTACAGTTGTCTGCAGAGCAGCTGATGAGTTTCAATTCCAACTTTGGGTTAGCAGGTGAGCACACTTAGAGCTCTTGACACAGACATAGACATAAATACATTTTTGGTGTGATAGCAGTGGAAGTTGGAGAAAAATGGGGAAGTGATGAGTACAAGAAAGAAGAAAATATTTTAAAATTGCTTGTGATGATGATTGCACAACTTTATTTTTTTGGGGGGGGGGCATCACTGCTCTCCAGTGGTGGGAGTAGGAGGCCCAGCCCCACTGCTGGAATTGAACCTCCGTCCCAGTGGGCCGCAGTCCCTGCGCACAACCACCATGCCACCGGGGCTCAACCCGATTGCACAACTTTTAAAAATATGTTTAAGCTATTGAACTGTAGGATATGCGACTTCTGTGTCAATAAAACTGTTAAAATTAAGCAATAAAAAAGAATTAAAAGCTTTATCTTGTCAATTTAAAAGTCCTGCCACTTAGAAATCCACAGGTCAAAAAAAAAAAAAAAGAAATCCACAGGTCGAAGTTCTGGTTAAGAGTCCCTACTAAACCAGTGTTCAAGTCATCGTAACCCAGGGGGAACTCAGGCTTAAAAATAAAGTCTCCAGCTCATTCAAGCATCCAGTCTCCTATTGATGAGCATCCTGGTGTTCAGATTTTCATTTCCAAATGTGGTTTTCTCTGAAAGGAAATTTGGTTCCAGGAGAACATGGCTCATTCCAGGTATAGGGTAGGGTAAGTATTATAGGATCTTGGGACATTTTGTAGTGCCAGAAATGAAAGACATTACAAAAAGCTGCTGAAGGAGTCCTGGTGGCATCTTGGTTCCTCGTTGGGCTGCGGTGATCCTCAAGCTTGTTCAAAACCAGCAGCAGCTCCATGGGATAAAGACCGGACTTTCAACTCCTGTGAGCAGGTACAGTCTCAGAAGCCCACAGAGGCAGTTCTACCCGGACCGGCAGTGTTTCTCAGAGTCAGGATTGATTGGATGGCAGTGATGGAGTGGAGTACTACCCAAAGACCCAGCTTCAAGTGGTTCCCATGAGCCAAAGTTGAGGCAATTTGAGAATATAAGGTAATAGATTGAAATACAGTGACTTTTTAAAATGGCAACTATATTAGTCAAAATTAAGAAAGCCGCCCACATCACCCAAGCACTCTACTTTGTCAACATTTGAGTTATCACTGATTTTTACCCTTCAAATTCAAATCAAAGGGAAAGAAAATAATCAAGCATTTTGCCTTTCTCTAAGAACTATTACTTCAGGATAAGGCAGATTGTATTTTTCAATGATGGCCACAGTATCTCCCATCCTATATACTCTTTTTAAAAATATATAGTGATAGATGATAGATAGATAGATGATAGATAGATAGATAGATAGATAGATAGATAGATAGATAGATAGATAGATGATCTATCGATCATTTTATTGGGGGCTCTTACGACTCTTTTTTTTTTGGAGGGGGGTATCACTGCTCTCTGGTGGTGAGAGTAGGAGGCCCAGCCCCACTGCTGGAACTGAACCTCCGTCCCAGTGGGCCGCAGTCCCGCGCACAACCACTACGCCACCAGGGCTCAACCCCTCTTACAGCTCTTATAACAATCCATATATCAATTTTATCAAGCATATTTGTACATATGTTGCCACCATCATTTTCAAAACACTCTTTCTACTTAAGCCCTTGGTATCTGTTCCTCTGTTTGTCCCTCCCTCCCACCCTTGTGAGCCCTTGATAAATTGAAAATTATTATTTTTCATCTTACACCGTCTGCTGTCTCATTTCACCCAGGTTTTTGTTGTTCTTCCCCCTGGGGGGCAGAAGTTACAGTTCAATTATTGCTATCAGTTTTTCCTTTCTCCCTTGTCCCTTTTCCCTAGTCTCATGGTATTGACACTCTCATTATCTTTTCTGAAGGGTTTATCTGTCCTAGATACCAAGAGCTCCTATCTGTACCAGTGCATATATTCCAGTGTTGCTGAATTTGTAAGGGAGAATTGGAGTCATGAGAATGGGAACTGCGGGCAGGAAGCATTAAAGAGCTAGAGGAATGATGTGTATTTTGTAGGTGCTATACTGCACCCTGACTAGTCCCTTCCTGTGAGGGATGTCCAATTGTCTACAGATGGGCTTTAGGTTTCCACTCAGATCCCCATCATTCATACTGATAAGATTGTTTTGGATCTTCTGTTGCCTGATACCTGATCCCATCGACACCTCATGATCACACAAGCTGGTAGACTTTGTCGTTTCCCTGCTAGATGGAAACCTGTTTGACTTCCGGTCTTCTACAATGAGACCTCACCTCTCATCAAAAACTTGGATCTGTGTCCCCTCTTCTTTGGATCTGGTCTGGCTTGTGATGGCTTTGACCAATAAACTATGTTGACAGTGATAACTTTCAAGGATAAGTGAAAAAAAAGTTCAGTTGACATCTTGGTTGTCATTCATGGAACAGTGAGCTCTTAGAACGTCCATTATAAAAGGGGGAGAAGGGGAAAGAGAAGCTTATACCAAGGGCTCAAGTGGAAAATGTTTAGAAATGAATGTGGTAGCAGGTGTGCAAATGTGCTTGATACAGATGATGTAATGGATGTTATAATAGCTGTAAGAGCCCCCAATGAAATTATTTTTTTTAAAAAAGAAAAAGTTCTATCAAATTTAAAAGTCGTTTCTATTTTAAAAAAATCCATTCACCAGAGATCACTATAATGTGAGGAAGCCCAAGCCACAAGGGGAAGCAACATGATGGAGGTCTGGTTAGCAGTCCAGCTAAGGTAGGTGTTCAAGCATTGTAGCCTCGGAGAGACTTATGTTTGAAGAAGTCTCCTGATCATTGAAGCATCCAAGCATTGAGTCACTCCCAGTCTTCAAGTCTTTCCAATTGAAGTCCAGACATCAAAGTACAGAAACATGTCATCCACTCTGTGTCCTGTCTGAATCCTCACCCACGAAATCCACAGCCATAATAACATTCTTGCTTTTATCATTAAATCTGGGTTGGTTTGTTATACCACAATATTAATAAGCACCCAAAATCACCACATAACTTTAGTTATTGGGGGAAAACGTCTATTAACTGAAGAATTTCCATGAATAAATATAGAAGGAAAGAGAAACTCAATGTAATTCCATCTAATAAACATAGAATGAGATGATAGAAGTGGAAATTAACTGTCTGCACTTCTGGTGAGATATCTGGTTTAGATATTGCTCAGTGGTGGTTGCTAAAATCTTTAAGGGAAAGAGGGAAGGGTCCCTGGATTTTGTGGGAGGCCAAAACATCACCCCACAGATTAGTTACTGGTTGAAAGAGAAAAGGCACAATTTTTAAATTAATGGATCAAGCTTTCACCACCGAAAAAAATCCATCAGTTAATCATAACACCACTTTTGGTGGAACAAGTTTATACAATGTTTTGTTTTTATGAAATCCAAAATATGGTCCTCTGTAAAGTATTTTTTCACCAAAAAATGTGGTTAAGACCTACATTTCAATTCAAATGTCAGAATTAGAAGATATACTTAGTGACATTTCCAGGAAAGCAATTCAGAAGTAGAAAATTTGGGAGGCCGGGGGATTAAAAAAAATAAAAATAAAATTCTCATTGAAAACAGATCCATTTTCCTCAAAAAGTAAATGGAATAAAAACAATTGGGGATAAAAGAAGGATTCTAGTTTTAAAAGAGATTCAACAGCCATAACATCAAAATGCAATTCATGGTTCTTGTTTGGATTTGAGTTTGAGGAAGCCAGTGGTAAAAGGAATTTGGAACACTGGCCAGGCATTATACTAAGAAATGGATTCTCATCTCTTAGGAGTGATGCTGGTATTATGGTTATTTAGGGTCTTTATTCTTTAGACATGCAAATCTACCTAGTGGTGAAATGTGGTGATACCTATAATTTATTTCAACTTAGCTAAAATAAGTGCAAATATTGCAAATGTTTCTGTTGTTGCTACTTACTGCCCAATCGCGTTGTAATTTGCAGTGACCAATATGACAAAGTAGAACTACCTCAGGGTTTTTTGGCTACAATGTTTTTTGCTTGGGCATCACTGCTCTCCGGTGGTGGGAGTAGGAGGCCCAGTCCCACTGCTGGAATTGAACCTCCGTCCCAGTGGGCCGCAGTCCCGCGCACAACCACTACACCACCGGGCTCAGCCCTTTGGCTACAATTTTTAGAAAATCATTTTATTTGTTGGCTCATACAACTCATCACAATCAGTACATCTACTCTATGCATACCACATTTTGGACATTTGTGCCATCATCATTCTTGAAACATCCTCTTTCTACTTAAGCCCTTGGTATCAGCTCCTCATATTTCTCCTGTCTCTCCACATCCCCTCCCTCATGAACATTTGACAATTTACAAATTATCATTATTTTGTCATATTGTACACTGTTCAATGTGTCACTTCATCCACTTCCCTATTGTTCATACCCCAGGGAGGAGGTTATATGTAGATTCCTGCAATTGATTCCTCCTTTCTACTCCACCTTCCCTCCACCCTCCTGGTATCACACTCTCACCACTGGCCTGAAGGCATTATCTGTCCTGAATTCCCCATGTTTCTGGCTCCTATCTGTACTAGTGTACATACTCTGGTCTAGCCAGATTTGCAAGGTAGAATTGGGATCATGATAGTGCCAGGACAGGGGGCGGGGTGGGGGAGATGGGAGGGAGAAGAAGCATTTAAGACCTAGAATAAAGTTGCATATTTCATTGTTGCTACACTATACCTTGACTGGCTTATCTCCCCGCAACCTTTCTGTAAGGGGATGTTGCTTCCCCTACTCTTGGGCTTCAGGTCCTCAATCTGTACTCCCCTCATTTATAATGAAATAATTTTTAATTCCTTGATGCCTAATACCTGATCCATTCCACACCTCATGGTCACACAGACTTGTGTGCTTCTTCCATGTGGGCTTTGTTGCTTCTCAGCTAGATGGTCGCTTGTTTACTTCTAAGCCTTTGAGATCCTAGATGCTATACCTTTTGATAGCCAGGCACCATCAGCTTTCTTCACCACTTTTGCTTATGCACACATTTGTCTTTAGTGATCACGTTGGGAAGGTGAGTATCATGCAATGCCACTTTAGTAGAAAAAAGTGTTCTTGCATTGAGGAAATACTTGAGTGGAGATCTAATGGCTACCTGCTGTCTTAAGACTAACCATATAAGTATATGCACATAGATCTATTTCCCCATCATCCGATATAAATATATTCACCTATATGTATGTCTGTATTTAGACCTCTCCAAGAACACTTTACCCCACCCCCAATTCTTTCTTCTATTTCTTTTTACTTTCTTCTTGTCCCACTATCATGCTCAACCTTCTTTGGGTTTCAGTAATTTCTCTCTGTTACATTATTCTTGATCAATTCCTATCAAGTCTCTCACACCCACCTTGTCACTGATTTTAAATCACTTGTTGTTCCCTTACCCTTGAGTTTGTCAACCCCATCTCCTTTTCCCCCACCTCCCCATCTCCCATGTCCCCCAGAACCATCAGTCTCATTGTCTTCTGCTCCAAACTGTTCATCCATTGCCTGTAATTTTTATGACAGCAGATTCCCAGGTCTTTGCTCAGAGAGGCTGGATGGATTCAAAGCACCAATTATTCAGTTAGCAGCCAAACATTTATTCATTGTGCTCCTTGGGCTAAAACTAGATAATTATGATAATAAGTCAAAAAAGTGTTAAAATCATAGATATCCTTTTCAAGAAGAATTTTTTAAGACCCCCCAAATATAATGCTACTATTTCTCATTATATCTGCTATGTGAGTCTTTATAGCTGAAGGAAATGTTTCCATCTCTCGGAACGTCCTCTCAACAGAATGTGTGCTCTTTTCAATTTATACCACATCTACATGGCAATGTCCACCGCCTCCAAGGATTCAGTTTGTGTTCCTTTCGAATGTTCTTAGAGTATTGGAAACAAAATGAAATCTTAAGGGGATGCTCTGGGCTAACGGTAGATGAGGTAAGGTTTTCCAGTGAGATTCTTCTAGAACAGGCCTTGCTCTCCTTGAAGAGTGAGCAGATACATTGTCATGATGAAAGAAAATAATTTGTTGGACAAATCTCCTGGACTTTTCCTTACCAATGATGTTTTTAATTTTCTTAAAATTTCCTTATAATAAACCTCAGTAATCATCTTTATGTTAGACCGGGTTGACTAGAGAAAAAAAATCCAGAGACACTCATATAAGAGGGAACTTTATATCATGAAGTAATTATATATTGAGAAACATCCCCGCCTTGTCCAACTCAAGGCCATAAATCTGAAAATAATCCACCCGTCCCTCTTCAGACTCACACAACCACATGCAATGATGCAGAATGCAGGAAGTTAACAGGGCAGTGGGCACAAAGTTGTGTGAATCTGATGGTGGAGGAGGCATCAAAGGGCTCTGGGAGGTCTCAAAGTGGCTTGCTGCAGGAAGGGGAAGATAGAGAGAGAAGGGGGGTTCTCAGAACCCTCCTTATGAGAAGGTCATGGAAACACCATCAGACTGTAACCTGATTGTCAGGTTGAATACCACCCAGACACTTTTACGTATCTTCAAGTTGAGCTGAAATTATGTAACTACCACCATCCTATAGCCTTTGGAGGGGAAAAAATCTATCAAGATTTTTGAAATCCATAACCCCATCACCATAACCTTCAGAACTGACCTCTCTGACTTGAAATTAGCTGACCCAGATCTCTTGGAATCCACTGCTTTGAACAGACCTTTTTTTGAAGGAAACTTAAAGAGACTAAGATAAGTGTGCTTCTGAGAGAACTTGTTCTCAGCCATTCACTGATCATGAAGACATCTCTAGTTGTAATTTATTTATAATAAACCTGTGCATATATGAAGTGGAATGTTAGTAACAATGGTTCTGATATCCTCATATGATCTTGTATGATATGTTTAAACTTGTTATAATATAAATTCAAAATTTATATAGCTATGGTTTCCCATGTGGACAGTAAGAAGCATCTGAAGGAACACTATGAACAAATCCAAGATTATAGAAGAGTGTGGCATGAGGGGGAACATACAGCAGCTCAAAAGCAGTCAACACTAGGGGAGAGATATATAAAGGCAGAAGTCAATATTGAGCCAAAGGAGGAGGAACCTTCCTTTAGGGTGGTTTCCATTGATACAGACCTATTGACCAGGAGTCGTTCATCGCATAAATGGTTATTAAACTTTTAAATAGCATCCCTGCTCTCTTTAAGGGCAATGGTGATTATTATTGTTGTGAGGTGCCATCAACTGGGTTCTGACCCATAGCAATATTACAGACAAAGGACAAAGCACTACCCAGCCCTGCACCATCCTCACAAGGGTTCTGATGCTTGAGCTCATTGCTGCTGCCAGTGTCAATCCATCTCATTGAGGGCCTCCCTCACTTTCCCTCTGTTTTACCAGAAAAACATGATGTCCTTCTCCAGGAACTGCTTTCTCCTGACAACCTGTCCAAATGGGGATGGAAGGTAGAATTTCTCCCTGCAGGCAGGAGACCCAGGTTCAAAAACATGGCCAGTGCACACCAGAAGTTGCAGCCACCCATTTGTCAATGGAGTTTTACATGTCGTTATGATGCTTAACGGGTTCCTGGGGAGCTGCCAGACTTAGAAAGATTAGAAAGAAAGACCTGGCAATCCACTACTGAAAACCAACCAACGAAAACCTTCATCAATGGGCTCTGGCTAAGGTACCACAGAGAGGACGGCACAAGACCAAACCGTGCTTCATTCGGTTGTGCATGCAGATGAGTTACTGTGGGCCAGAGTCTATTGTGCATGGGTCTCCGTGAGCAGGGCTGGACAGCAACTGACAACAACCACCTATATCCTCATATAGTTTTTAAAAAGATGGCAGAAGAAGACAGGAGTTGATTTTATATGGTGAATGGGGATGTGACAATTTTTTAATGAAATATATCTCTGAAATGGTGAGGAGAATGAACTAGAAATAGGTGGATTGGTGGGCTGAAGATCACACAGTATGTTTCAGTTGTTTCTGCATCTCCTCTTGAGCTTTGTAAGTTGTTTCTTCGGGGGGTGTTTTATTCTTCCCTGCAGTACAGGGAGCTGCTGAAGGGTTAGGACCATCTTTTAATCTCCAGCAACCCTGTTACTACTTGCTACGGAGAAGTACTCAGTAGTGTTTACTCAACACATTACTAAGAGAGGACTTTGATGAAATGTGGAAATTCTGGTCTGAGACAGTGGCTGTGCAGATGGAAAGAAGCAGTCATATGTAGAAACTATTTCTGAGGCAGAAGCAATAGGACCTGATATCAGATCTAGATGTGGAAACCAAAGGTCAGAAAAACTGACACTGTTTCCTTGGTCTCTACATAAGATGAATGTGGGAAACTTTCTTGGATATTGTCCATAAAGAAATTAGAATATGCTTGAAGTTCAGTTGACCCTTTCTTTGTAAATAATAAGACAACAATGGCTTTCCACTCTTGGATATTCACAGACTATAAACTGAAAGGCAGCAGGAAGACTTCCTGCAGCAGAAGCTACCAGTCATCACCTGGGCATCTGTTCTTCATTTCCTCTTTTGCAATAGAGGAGTTGTCTGAACATAAGATTACCCACCTAAAAACTACACTTTCCAGACCCTCTTGCAAGTAGGTAGGTTCTTTAGTCAAAACTCTAGAACACAGGACGCCAGAAAAGGCAACTTCAGAATCTTTTATATTTGGACACTGAAAAACACAGGAGAGTCTTATCCTATTTCTGATGTGTTGGGAAAAGCAAAGCTAAAGGCAGAGAATACCAGGAAGGTGGTTGCTTTTACTTGCAATGGAACGGCATCCTGTGTGAAGATCATAGCAAAATGTGGACATGTCAAAGAATGGGAATCCCAAAATACTTAACTGTGCCCCATGTGGAACCTGTACAAAGGCCAAGAGCAATTATTCAAACAAACAAGCCAAGAAGCTTGTTCCAAGAAGCCGGGCTCTATAAAGTCCATGGCCTCAGGATTGGAGGAAGGGACATTAAAACCTGTGACATGCAGATAGTACAATTCTGTTTGCTGAAAGCTAATAGCACTTGAAGAACCTACTAGATTAAGATCAACGAATTCAGTATGGATTACAACTCTATGTAAAGAAAACAAAAAATCTTCCCATTGGACCAATAAATAACATTATGACAAATGTAGGAAAAATTGGAGTTGCCAAGGATTTCATATTACTTGGATCCACTACCAATATTAATGGGTGCAACAGTCAAGAAATCAAATGACACATTGCATTGGTCAAATCTGCTGCAGGAGAACTCCTTTAAGTGTTAAAGTACAAAGATGTCACGCTAGTGATGCATCTGACCCCCAAGTACTGGGAATTTCAATGGTCTCATGCACATGTGGAACTGTGAATAAGGAAAACCAAAGAAAAAAATGATGCATTTGAATTATGGTGGTGGCAAAGAATATTCAATATGGCATGGATTGCCAAAGCAGCAAACACTTCTCTCTGAAAGAAGTATGTCTGGAAAGTTCAAGTACTTGAGATATGTCATCTATTCCTGGAGAAGAATACCATGCTTGGTAAAGGAAAGGATAAATGAAAAAGAAAAAGACCATCAGTGAAAGGCATTGATGGAATGGTGACAATAATGAGGTCAAACACAGTACAAGCATCATTATGAGGCTGGCTGGGGATTGGGTAGAGTTTTTTTCCATTGCACATAGTCAAAACCAACTCCAAAGCACCTCACAGTAACAATCCCTCTGCTGCATTTTATTTTCAATGTCACTGCTTTTGCCCCTCTGGAGAACCCAATCAAAGACTGACAGTCAAACAGAGGCAAAAGATACCCAAAGACATCTGATTCATTTACACTAGTCCTGCTCAGAATTTCCCCACATCTGAACAGAAGGTGCAATGGAAAGGCTGAAGAGAAAGTGCAATGGAAAGGTTCACTGTTGATTAAATTAATGTAGGTTGACTTTCTGAAGTGGTGAGGTGATGAGCTTGAAGTCACTGCTTCAACCTTGCCTTTGGGGATAATGGAAGTAATAGATGTCATGGTATCACTGTCCAACCAGCCCCAAATTCTCTTTCTTGCCCGCTCTATTTTTTCTTTAGCTATATTTAGGTGCCAATTATATGCAGAAAAGCCAAACTCAGTTTGTTATTGTCAGGCTAAAGACTACTTATGATCTGGCAAAGGACAATCCCTCTGCAATTTTGGAACTTGTCATCAGGATTAATGGGCCTGGAGCGAAATGTCTGGTCCTCGAAAGACCCTGACGTCCAGAACTGACAGGACTGGGCAACCTCCCAGAGCAACTCAAGCACATTCCCATGATTCCATGTTGCTTGGCCAGCTGCCAGCCCCACTACTCCCTCTTCTTTGCCCAACTCTTTAGAACATTTCAGAAAGTGCATGTTCCTCCCACAGGTCACGTGGCAGATGCCCAAAACCCCTGCAGCCCATCCTAAAACCAGAGTGTGAAATAGTCACGAGAAATGACTGCAAGGCTGCTTTTGTGATTGGAAGAGCCAGGGGTGGTGTCAAATGCCCCAGTACCAAGATGGTCACCTCTCTTGGACAGCTCATTTACTGAGGACTTTGAGCTGGCCTTGGTGCAACTGGTGTCATCAAGACCAAAATAGTCTTCCAGAAGAAATGTCTAGCCTACCTCAAACCAGACAAACATTGCTATAGCCGTGTGACTATCTTCTTCAATGGAAGACAAGAAGACAGAATCACCCTTACAATAATATGCTATGCTTGTTATCATGCCGTTCTTCCAGTTTTTGAAGAGACACGTTTTAGTCAACATTGTATCTGACCTACCACCCTGTCTGAGCAGATAATATTGACCCTCCCTTTTCAGAGCTTTACTGCATCTTTGAAATGTTTGTGGAATTAAAATAAATATGTACTTGCCCATGGACCATACATAGGTACTTGTTCCATAGGTTTCAGATGCTGGCTCAAGAAAGATCATTTCATTTTTCAATGGAGAACAAGAGATCAGACTCTACTGCTACTTCATAAAGCCATTAGTCCAGGTGCCCCACACTCCCCTGACCAAGGTATAGTCATGATAGCTAGCAAAGTCAACCAGATGCATCTGGCCAGGGTCAGAATCCTGGCTGAAGACTGACTAGAATGCAAATAAGATGGAGTAGACTTTTCTGGTGACACCCTAAGATACCCGTGTAGCATCCTTCCCATATCTTACCTCTTCTGCTTTCCTTCAGTTTTCTGAGTACTCTGTGTCTTTCCAATGTACTTCTTATTTTCTTTTGTGAGCCAAAGTAAATTTCTTGGTTACACCCAAGTCACTCTGACTGCCTCTCTTGGACATCTGTGGTTTTAAACAGCCCCACAGGTGCACCTTGAACTCCATGAGGCTAGGTTCCAAGTAGGATACACTTCCATAGCTCCCACTATGATGATAGCTTTAGTATCTTTAAATTGCAAACAGAAATTTTCCTGTATTTGTTAAATGAATGAGTGGCTGGGTAATGGTAACTAATTCCTATACAGAATGAATCAGGGAGTGAGCAGTCGTTGAGTTCATACTGAAGGGGAAGAAGCAGGAAGTGTTGACATGGTCTTACATAAACATGTGGTCAGGAAGGTATGTCTTCCTTTGGAAAATCACCAATTGATCCTGAAAGTTCTTTCTGCTCCTGGATTCAATATAGAACATGAGCTAACTTTTCTTACTGGTCCTCTCCCCTAGTCACACACCCCCTTTCTAGCCCTCTAGGGCTAGTAGTTGAGGGAAGGCAGATAGAGTAGATTTTCTCCGCCAGCTTAAAGAACAGAATATTTTTTGTGATCACCTAATCTAGATGAGTGCTGTTAACAAGCCAAATAGAATTGAATTAAGGCACAGTGTTCCATTCTCTTGAGTTTCCAGCTTATGGAAATACTTCTGGCTCTTATAAATTAATAATCTGTGAGATACTGAATAGCTGTTCTTCATTTGCCTCTGGTCATTTGAGTTAACTAAAAGATAATCCATTTAATGGTACCTGATTAGTGGCTCTGGTTAGATGTGAACATCATCTATCTATCTTTCCATCCAGTCACAAAGTTCTGTTGACCAGCAACTTCATCCCCATCACTGGACTCACTGTTGAATAGATAAGAGAGGGTCCCAGTTCTTAAGGAACCATTTGGTCAAGTAAGTAGAAACTGCCTAGTTCAGGCCATTTGGGATTGAAGAGTGGAGACATGGATCCAGCGTCATGAAGTTGATGAAAGATGCCTAGAGAGAGTACGTATAGCAAGATAGACCCAAACTTTTCTCATATTAAGTAGCCCTGGGACTTGAAGGTTTAAACCAAATAATTCCAGGAAAAACCTTTTATCCCGAATATCCCCTGTCCAAAACTTTTTGCTTGACTACTATTTGTAGCAGATTATGAGGAGCTACAGGACAGATGAAATCAGTTAGAATGGGATAAGGTGATAACCAGAAGTCAATGTGATTTATGTCAACATTTATTGAACACTCAAGCTGAACCCAAGGGTCTACTAAGAAATTCACAGATGTAGCTCACTAAATCCTAACCTCCGACTGATTTCAGAATGTAAGTATTCTGAGCACTGCTGTCTATCCGAGCAAACGGAAGCTCAGGCATACTCGGGACCTTGCCTGAGACCTCCCATGAAATGGAGCCAAGATATAAAGCAGGTCTCTGACTCGGCAGCACAAGTCATCATGGCATACTCACTTCCCAAGCCCAGGCCTGTGGCATCTACTTGATGGATGAAGGTTTTGCCCTAAGCAAGACTTCTCAAATCCAGATGAAATGATAGTGTTTTGTCGGAAATCTCCACCTGCCCAAACTCCGTGCTGAAAGTCACAAACATACATGAAGTTCAGGGAGTCTCCAAATTATCATTTGACAATCAAAAGCAATATCCATGTCCAATAAGCCGGAGGAAGCCCAGGGGCCAGAGCAAACGAGTAGGGCTTGGAGAAATTCTTTCCTTGTTGACAACTGCACATGGCAGGCCCACCTCCATGCCCCTCCCTCCTTTTAGAAGCTTTCCGGGACCCCCTCCATGGGGCCAAATCAGGGCTTCTCAACCTGTGGGTCGTGACCCCTTGGGGGGGGGTGTCAAACAACCGTTTCATGGTAACAAAATTATAGTTATGAAGTAGCAACAAAAATGATTTTATGGTTGTGGGCATCACCACAACCTGTGTAACTGTGTGAAAGGATTGTGGCATTAGGAAGGTTGGAAACCACTGGACTAAAGCTTTCCTATTCACTGAGCCAGGCCAGGGCCAGTCTCTTCTGGGACATGTTGTGTACATGGAGACAAGATCAGCTTTTTCTTACTTCCCTTGTGGCCAGTTTGGATCTTTGCACATCATCAGTCCCCAAGAAATGCTTATTAGGAGTCACTTGTACCCCTGAGAGTATTGTCCCTAGATAATCTTTAAACCCCAAGCCAGAATGTTCCCTGAATGGTTCTGGAAAATGAACAATAGTTTAGCTTAATGAGTAGGAATGTCAACCTAGACCATTGTGCTCTTTTAAGAACTGTCTCTGCTCCATAAAGTGGACAGCAGCAAGTCCAAAGATCAGAGAGGCAACTGAGAACCAGCAAGGTTATTTGAGAGCTGGAGGAACTTCTCAGAAAAGGAGAATGCGCACGCATCATGCAACTGGGAGAATGTCATCAACATCACTGGATTGTTCATGGAGAAATGATTTCAGCCGATGTGAATTTTGTTGTGCAGAGTCTGATCAACAACAACAAAAGCAAAATTGTCTGAAAAGAGGTTAATTTGTATTGAAATATTGGGTCAAAATAGGCCTATTTTCAATGTATATAATTGCATTTTTCACCATGTTTTCCTCTGAACAGTTGCCTAAAATATAAGCTAAAAAGTCATCCTCGTCTTCTTCCTTAAAGAGCTTTCTATATTCCTCATAAAGCACTTTGCCACATGCTTCTATATACCTTTTTCTGAGAACAAATGCGTCGTACTCAAAACGGCATTTAGCTATGATTTGGGGCACACATTATGATCAGGCACAAGCTATGCTACTTTGAAACTGGAAAATTAAGTTGTCATCTGACACACATGCACACACACACACGCACACTCACACACCCTCTTGATTTCAAAGGCTTTGTTTATTTCCTGAGTTTCATGAAGTTGTCAGTCTGAAAATAACCTGAAAAATCACCTATGGCAAATTCTTACCAGACTTGGATCTCAGAAATCCCCTTCAACAGTCAGTTAGAAAGTCTGTGGTACGTAATTAAATCAAAGTCATTTGTTATGATTGCCCCGCAGTCTGTCTTCAAAGCTTTGAACCTCAGTGCATTAGCCTCTGCAGCCAAACTGCTTCACCAGCCACTCCACATTTGTTTACTGCTGCACCTCCCAGAGCCCCCTCTGCAGGCCTCCCAAGCTGCCTTAAAGTCTCCTCTCTCACCTCCATGGTTCTAAACATGTCCAGATGGCTCCAGCTTGCACTGGGAGCCCCTCCTGAGAAAATGCCAGGCTTTGGGGTAGAGTTGTGAAGCCCAGTTTGGGATCTTTAGAATTGCGTTGTACCTTCTAGTTGAAAAGCAGAGGACACTGGTTGGAATAAGTTCTGGTTGCGACATGTTCAACCATGCTGGTCACTCTACCAGACTGTAAGTTCCACCAGGTGAAGAACCACTTTTGTCTTGTCATTGTATCTGCAGTGTCTAGACATAGGGTGGAGACATAACAGGTGTCCTGCAATGTTTGTACAATGACTTACTGGCTGAAAATAGAATCTTTTAACAAGCCAGCAATGTTACCACTGGTGCAGACCATGCTGACTAATCAGGTTGATTTCTTTTCCTCACTATGTCGGACCAACCAGACAAACAGACTTCCCAAGTATCCAAAATGAACCTGAAGCTTTATCCTACAGGCTTGATAGTTATGAATAGGAATAAACTTGTGGCAATGGTTCTTCAACTCCAGAGTGATCCAAAAGAGACCTAGGGATGGCATCGTCTTTTCTAATAAGCACTCATGTGGTTTTGATATAACTGACCTGTAGGTGAATGCTCTAAGTTGTTAGTCGAAAAGGTTTGAGGTTGAAGTCTTTGTAAGAAAGGTATGGTGATGTGTTTTCCAGAAATCACAGCCACCAAAAGTCTTAGGGTACATTTTTCATGACCACAAAAAGGAACTGCTGAAGCTGTTCATGCACTCATATCACCAAACACTTCATGGGATTTGGTTTTTTGGTTTGGGCTTTAAGAGCATGGTTTTATGGGACTTCCCAGTTAGTTGAGCTAATAACATGCTTAGTGCTTCTGTTCTACCTCCCATTTTGTTGCACCATGCCTAGGGTCTCAGAAATTTACAAGAAACCACTCACGGCACAATAAAACAACAGAGGATGAAGAGTCAAGAATAAGAGGATCTAGAATGTTTGGCTAATCGTCTCCACAAACAATTGGTCTTGTCACAAGACCAGAACTGAATGGTGCCCGGCTACCATGGCTGCACATTTTGATCAAAAGGTGTAAGTAGAGTGGAACACACACAGAATAGAATTTCAAATTCTCGTGGATGCCACACTTTCTGGAACCACAGAGACTGGATGAACCCTTGACACTACAGCTCTGAAATAATCTCAAAAGTTAGGTCAAAAATCCCCCTGAAGTTTTCTTAAAACCAAACAATAGTTTAGCTTAACTAGTTTAAAAGTGTCAGCTCTGAGCACTGTGCTCTTTTAAGAACTATGGAATTGAGCTGCCCCACAAAAGATTAGATAGGAACGACAGGGGGTAGTGAGTTTCTGTTCCTGGTGAATGAATCACTTAGGAAAGGAGAATGAACAAAGCTGAACAACTAGAAGAATAGAATCCGTCACCAAACGACACATAGAGAAGTTGTTGGATTGGTCTAGATGTTGTGGTGTATAGTCTCAGCCACAGAAACAAAATAAAAATTGTAAATATATTTCAAAGAAAGAAAGCCCTACAGAGTACAATTTAACGCAAACACACATGAGGCCATGAGTTGAAGTAACTCAATAGTAACCAGGTGGACCTCAGGCCACAGTGAACAACACTGTTTGTGGAATGGCCTCACCTGACATCTCAGATTATAATGTCACCTTCTGCAGGTCACTGTTCCCTGCCTCTAGTTTACCCCTGCATGGCCTACTTCTAGGCCCTTCCTTCCTTTACTGCCTGGAGACATCCTCCTCAACCTTCACCATCCTGCCCAATTCCACTTCCTGGGAGATGCCTTTCCTCTACCATCACCCATTCATCATTTGGTTACAGCTTGTGAGTTGGACTATGTGGCACTCAGGGCAGGGAGTGGGTTTACTCATCTCGACACGCCCAGGACCAAACCCCAGTGCCTGTCCCAGCCTAGGCATTCACTCTGCCATACCTGTCATTCAGAGTGCCTGCAAAGACTCATCCTTCAGTCATTAGCAAGATACCAGGCACATAAAACATATGAGATCAAATGAGATAAATAAGAATGACTGAGACATGGGTGAAAGACTTTCTATTTCCCATACTCAGGGTTCACTCCATTTACATTTGACTTCAAATGTAGCCAAAGACCCTAGGCAGAGAAGGATTATGCATAGGCTGTCCACTCTGGCTATGCATACACTCACTCCTCTTCTCCAAAGTGTGCCAGGGCATTGAGAACCATGTGAGGCCAGGAGCAGGGACCAGGGAAAGTAGGAGAGGGGACTGAAATTTCTATCCTGAGGTAATAAGGGAATGCTGCTGACTCGGTGTGACTTGTGCAACCAGCTCCAATGGAATTGTGACTCTTCTCTCCCTAATTGAATCCACAGTTGGTTTTAAGATGACTTTGATACCATGAGTTTCCTGGGTGGCACAAACAGTTAGTGTCTTGATCATTGACCTAAAGGGCTAGTGATCTGATTCCATAAAGATCACAAATTAGAAAATCTATGAGCAATTCTACTCTGTAACACATGATGTTGCTGTGAGTCAGAATCAACTCAAAGGTTTGGGTTGCATGGTTTTAATGTCAAGACTAGTGCTTTTCAAACTCTATGTGATAAAGCAGTAAGTCTGGTGTTTTGATCAATCCATTGCAGATCAATACTAGTAAGAAATATGATTTTAAAAGTCATGAGGAAACAGAAAAATGTTCAAAGTAACTAGAGAAACAAAAAATTGGATGCCACTTACATATTTCAACAATGTAAAATCATGCTTAATTTTACTGGGAGGTCTAGGTATTTTGCAGAGGCATGAGCCACAACCTGTGTATGGATCCATCAGTGGATCCAGGCCAAAGGAAAGCTGACAGTTTAAGAAACTTTCCCTTTTCCAGAAAATTTATCAACCAACTGATCAACTCTCTCTGAAAAATGGTGCCAAACACCTCCCAAAAGCTGCCCTGTCCACCAAGGATTAAACATTCCCCATGGTCACAGTTAAAACACTACTGGGGTATTTGGCCCCAAAGAACTGAAGTTCCAGTCCATATTGTATATGGGCATCACCAGTGGACTGGGCCATCTGTCCTCCTGCAGAGAATCCCAGGATAGGGCAATTCTCTATGTGGACCATGTCTCGTTGTCCCTGTAAACTGCTCAAGAAAATGAGGCAAAGAAAGATAAATAATGACTCATTGAAGATAAATATGACTCATTGAAGTCATAGCCATTGAGTGGAAAGCTTTAAATCCAACTCTAAGTTTCTCAACTCCCCCACTGTGCTTTGATGCCTCTCTCAGACTGCAGAGTTTTCATCTGAGTCATCTAAGTTAGAGATTGATAAAGGGCAATGTCCTGGTAATGGAGGTGGTGCTAACAGAGCATTCTCAGTAAGTAGGCTCTCAGTAGTTAGGGAGCAAGAATTGCTGTAGGAAGAGTAAGGAATTCCACTTCCCACTTTAAAAGAAAACCCAGACATATTGGACAACTTTGGTCTTTTCCTATTCTGCTTGGTCTGGGATTAAAATACTCTTTCCAAAAAGGATTTGGGGTCCACCACCATATTGTGCATTGGGTTAATCTGCTCCACAAGACCTTTATATAGTGTTGAAAAACCAGGAGAGTAACTTGAGGATGAAGGTGCGCCTAACTCAAGTGTTTTCAATTTCCTCATGTGCATGTGAAAATTGGACTATGGATCCAGAAGACTGAAAAGGAATTAATACATGTGAATTATGGGGCTGGTGAAGAATATTGAAATTGCCTAGGACTGCTAAAAAGAACAAACAAATCTTGAAAGGAGTACAGCCAAAATTCTCCTTAGGAGGAAGAAGGGTGACATTTCATCTTATATACAATGCTCTCAGTAGAGGCAAAGAAAGATAAATAATGACTCATTGAAGAAAGATATGACTCATTGAAGGCCTTCTCCAGGCCTGGAGAAGGACATCATATTTGGTAGAGGGCACAAAAAGTGGGGAAGACCCTCAATAAGATGGATTGACACTGTAGCTACAACTATAGGTTTAAGCATAGGAAAAATTGTGAGGATGGCACCGGACAGGGCTGTGTTTCATTCTTTTGTGCATAGGATCTCTGGCTTGGAACTGACTCAATGTCAACAATCGGACTGTGAAGCATCACAAGGCTTCATCCATGTAGAAAGCAGGACTCCATCGGATGGAAGTAGAATTGTGTTGTGTTAATTATGGCAGCCTGTCCCCTAAGCTAACCTTGAAACCACCCTCTAGGATCTCTCAGATTATCAAGCACGTTGAGTTCAGAACTTGTGTAATGACACACTAGGTCAATGGTGACACTATTGATAGTTGAAAAGGGCATTCCGTCCCCCAACCATGTGGGTTATGTAGAATGATTCATGCTCTGAGTCTCTGGATTACTCTTCTCTGATGATGACTTTGGGTAGACAGAGGCTGAGGGACCTCTCATTTATTGTCGCATTTTATCCACTCAAAATAGTGGCCTTATTAAAACAGAATGAAATACTGTGGGTCTTGTCCCAGCGTCACCAATTGCTATTATGTTTGAGTCGATGATTGCAGCCCCTGTGTCACTCCATCTGAGTCATCAGTAGCCATCTACTTTACCAAGTCTTATATCCTTTTCCCAGAGACTCTGTACCTCCTGATAGCTTGCCCAAACTATGTGAGGTGAAGTAGTCCCGACTTTGTTTCCAAGGAGCTATCCAGCTGTACTTTGCCCATAGAATCCTTCAATATTATAACTTGAAGCTTATTTTCTTCAATTCTTTCAAGTTAAGAAATGCCTAATGCAATCTTCCCTTTTGCTTCTCTAACTTGAGATCCTAGTATATATCATAATAATACTTTAAATTTCCTTCTTGAGCTGCCCTATGAAATGTTCTTTTCAGCTCTTTTGTTTTATAATTTCTTCCATTCATTCTACTATTCACATTCAAAAGCAAGTTTGGGGGTCTTTTTGACATTCACTTTATTCTTTCCTTTCTCTCCTCACTTCTTATTGCTTTCTTTATGTATATTTTTATTGTTATCTCTTATCTCCTCATTAGTATTCAATGTGTTAAATCTGGTCTTGAGATGGTGTCAATTTGAGGATTAAGAGTGTAGGCGTGGAGCCTAGTCAGTCAATCTGGAGATAGCCAATGAGACCTCTGTGTGGGCATGACCTTCTCTGAGAATTCTGGGAAATCTGGTACTTTCTTCTTGGAAGCAGGAGACACTATCTCACTACCACGTAGACACTCAACTGACAAGGCTTATTTCCTGCAAAAGACTCCTGAGAAGAAGCCATAGGGGCCTATCTTGATGTAGCCCTGGGTTCTGAGAAGGCCATACAGAGACCCCTGCCCACACTGAGATGTTTACAGCACCACTGGATTCAAAAAATTTCTACCCACTGACCTGTGATTGTCCTGCATTCAGCATCATTGCATGTGTATCATGAGTCTGATGGGACTTTATAGAATGATACATACCACTTAGGCTAATATTGGACTTATGGACTTGTTCTGGACTGGGTTGGGATGTTTTCTCAATGGTCAACTGCTTTGGTATATAAACCTATTTCTTATACACATATTTGTGTTTATGAATTTGCTTCTCTAGTCTACCCAGACTAACCCTGATGGTCTCCACATTTGGGGCGGGAGGGCATATTCAAGGTCACAATTTGGATCTCATGAACTTGTTTTAATTTTCTTTATCTTCAACCTGAACTTACATATGGGAAATTAATGGTCTGTTCTGCCTTTAACCACTAGCCTTGTTCTGGTTGATAATATTGAACTTGTATCACTTTTTTTTACAAATTTTTTTACAAATATTTTTTTAGAAATTTTACACATTTTTGCACATTTTTTACAAATGCAGTCAATTTGATTCCTATGTATCCCATCTGGTGAAGAACTTGTGAATAAACCCCTATTAGACTGTTGAAAAAAGTAATTTTCAATAGATAAGTTGTCTTTCAAATTTCTATCATGATTCTACGTGTCATTTCTATCCTTAAGGCCATATATTCAAATGACAAATTCTTCCTCTATGTTGTCAACTTTTGAATTTCAATAATCAGCCATTATCACTTCATCTTAATTGTATGTTTGATTAATTTCAGACTTGGTAGTTTTCCAATGTATTCAACAATAGTTGTAGTTGCTGGTGCATACATTTGAATAATAGTTTCATTAACTAGTCTTCTTTATAGATATATGAGTGTTTTCAAATAACTGACAGTGTTTTACTTAAGAAGACACCTTGAAAGATTCTTTTTGATGATGTTACCTCTTTTCCTCTTTAGCTTGTCATTTCTGGCATAGTAGAACATATATTTCAAAATAGCTAAAGTCAGTTCTCTTCACTTCATTTTGAACCATGTCACATCAGCAAATGAAGGTCCTAAAAACTTTCCTCCATCCACATTATCATTTTGAGGAAACATGTAATCCCCATTCACATCCTGGCACTACATTGAAAAATGTCTGCACTATTCATTGAGAATTTTTTTTAGAAACAAGTCCCCAGGTCCTTCTTCCTAAATACTACCACTAAATACTTCAGTGTGTGTCCTAAAAAGAAGGTCTTTCTCTTACATAACAGTACAGATCAGGAAGTTAGCACAGACCCAATTCTATTACCTAACCTATAGGCCTTTTTCAAATTTTCCATTTCCCTCCTAATGCCCTTTAAAACAAGAGAGAGACTTCTTTTTTCCTTGACCTTGGACCCAATCCAAGATTTCACAGCTGTATTTAGTTGTTATGTTTCTTCAGTCTCCTCTCATTTGGAACAGGTTCTTGGTCTTCATTTGTCTTCCATGCCTCTTTTCTTTCATAACATTTTAAATTGAAAGTGATTGTTGTTATTCTGCTCTGCCAGGTCTTTCTCTTTGGCTCTTTAGTTAGTTTGTTTTTTTTTTCTCCCTAAGAGACAATTCTCAATCATCTGAATGATTGTGATGGAGATAGAACAAAATTCTGGACCCATATGCTCAGGGCCTTCCTCACTGATGCAGCAGATTTGATAGCTTCAAATCAAGCCCCGTTGACACCACAGAATATATATCAAAATTTTTTAACAATGAGTCAAAAATTAGAAAATAAAGTTGAGGAAATATATTAGAAAGTAGAATGAGAGGGGAAGAGAAAGTGAGAGAGAAGAGATTAAAATATAAGATACTTACAAGAAGTTACAACAACTTACTTATGAGAGCTCCAAAGAGAGAAGGAAAAATGAGGAAAGTGGGAGAATGACAAAAGAATTCATGTAAGACAACTTCCCAGAACTGGAGGTTATGCATTTCCAGATTGAATGGATCCACTAAGTGTCCAACTGTTCAATGAAGAAAATTCTCATACTAAGGACAGAGAAAGACAGTGAAATAGCTTAGGAATAAAAAAGTATAAAAGATTTAGGATTCAGAACTGTACCATATTCGTTAAAATCAGAAGAAGTTAGAAAAAAACCTTTAAATTTCACAGGAAAAATGAATATCAACATACACTTCTATTCCCAGCTAAACTATCAAAAGTAAGAAAAGAATGGAGATAGTGTTAGACAGCCTGGGACAAAAATAATTTAATTTTCATACATCATTTTTGGGATATTTGGAGAGCATGTGCTCCACTTACACAAAAAATACAAACTGAGAAATAGAAAATCCTGGAAGCCTGGCCACAGGGATGTCACAGAGGAAAACATCAGAGATGCCCCTAGGCAATAGCAGATCTAAAGGAAAATAGAACACCCAGGAAAAAATCCTGTTGGAACTGGGCATACAATCAAGAGAAAAGAATTTTTGAATGATCCAAACAGAATTCAGTGTAGGATCATGGAAAACTGAAAAAATGGAAAAACTGGGACAATAATAAATGTCATGAAAAGAAAATGTATATACAAAAAGGAAATGTTTCAAAATACAGAGTGAACAATAGTTAATTATGATAAAATAATACTGAGCTTTTAAAACAAAAAAATTGAATATAGCTATTGGGTAAATGGTTTAGGAGTTGGGATAAGGAAAATAATTCAGTGTGTACATGTGTGCCTCAATGTGTGGTAGGGAGGGACACAGTATATGAGAGAAATTTTCACATATCATAAAAGAATATCAACAAGTACTGTATAAAATCAAAACATTAAAAAATGGGAGTTAAGAATAATCTTTAGCAATATGGATGACAGTGGCAGAGATTATTGAAAGCCAATGTTCTGTGGAGTATGATTGGAAGGATGGTGGTAAGATTGGAAATGGCTAGTTTTTAATATACATTTTAGTTCTCTGGTTTAATAACTGAGAGCATGTGTTATGGCTTCTTTGTCTTGTGTTTAAAAATAGTACAAAGACAGAAATGAAAGGAACTATAGTAGGAAGAAATAAAAATGAGAAATCAGTCCATTTCCCGGGTGGTATTAGAATTTCTGTCTTCAATACATCTGTATTGACACTTTTAGCACACACATACCTTTTGTACCATTCCATCATAATCATTATCTCTGTAACACCACCCCATTGATTCCCAAGTTGATTGCATCCCTCTGGAAATGAGCCCTTCTAGCTTAAACCTAACTGATAATGAGAAAGATCTCACAAGACTGCCATTTAGAGAAGAAATCATCCTTGCTTCTAGTCATCATGTCTCAGGTTATGGTGGATCTCATTTCAGAAATACTCCTTGTGACAGTTAGGTTTCTATATCAACCTGGCACCTACAAGAAGAGATTGATGGAGTTCAGCCAGTTAATCAGATGGAAGTCTAGAGATGCTTCCTTGCGGGGGGTGGGGGGAGGCGGGTAACCTTTTTTATACACCACACACTGAGGAAAACAGAAACCTCTCTTTTGGCCTTCTCTTTGTGCTTGTTTGCATTCTATATCTGGTACCAGGAGCAGTTCATGTGGCCAATTATCCCTGGTAGCTGTCAGCAGCATGAATGTTCCTGCAGACCTAGTATCCACAAAACTCAACACCCACCTGCGTGTGCTATCCCAACATTCCATATGGCCTTCTTGCTTCATTTGTCATTAACCGTGAGAATCTGCGGGTCTCCAACTATCATCTGATCCATGAGCTTCAGTTGTACTGGGCTAAGTTGCTTCCTTGATATAAAATTATTTCTCAACATAAAGTTCTTTTTCTTACACATGTGTGTCAGTGGTTTTATCTCTTTAGAAAACTCATCCTAACACACTCATTGGATCAGCCTTTCCCATTAAGTTCCAGGCCTCTTGCCAATTCTCTTCCTTTTCTAGGTTCCCTGCAACTCCCGAAATCTGTGAGACCTCCCTTCAATTTGGGGAGATCACCATAATTGAGCAAATCTCAGATTGGAATCACTGCAAGCTATATTCCTCTAAGGTTTCCCGAACAAATAACCAAAGACACGTGGCTCTCTCTACTTCCACCATTCCCCACTGCAAGGTCCTCCTGATCCCACCTATAATACCCTCTACAGAACTCTTGGGGTAATTATTTTTTTCTGGAATATCCAACCCACACAGACTCTATTCTAAGTCTTTCTTCTACTCTAAAAGTCCAAACGCTTATCTCTGCTGAACTCATTGTCTCAGCCTATTGAAATTTTCCTCCAAGGATCCACCTAGGGCCCTTCAGTAATGGGGAACTAAGTGTGGTGAGGGAAGGAGGACAGGGAGAAGAAATGGCATGTCCATCTTGTTTTTCATAACAGAAGCAGTATCCATCCACAGATGTTTAGCTGTCAAACTTTAAGCTCAATGAGTCCAATTTCCACTATTTTATCACCTCCCATCCACCCACTTGAAGGCCTGTGGCCATAAAGAAACTTTTCCACTAGACTAAGAATGGCCAAGAATGAATCCATGCCTGTTTCCCAAAAGAGAATTAGGGTCAAGAAGAAAGAGGAGGACAAGTTGGAAGTCCAACTCTCATGCCTCATGCTTTTGCTGAAGCTTCCCAAAGCCCTGAGGACTTCTATTTCCTCACACTTTTACTGGGTTAAATGGGGATTCAAAGCACCCGCTCTAGCTCTCTCCTTTATGGGGAGTTGGGCTAGGACATTTTGCTTCTAGGCCGGGGAACACTTTCCTGTGAATGCTCGCTGCTCCAAAATTATTGTAGTGAGGCTGATTACAACTCATGACAACGCGATAGGCTAGAGTAGAATTTCCCAAAAAAACGTTTCCAAGGTGACAAGTATTTAAAGAAACAGATTGCCACATCTTTCTCCAGGAAAATAGCTGGTAGGTTGAAACCACCAATCTTTCTTCAGCAGCCAAATGCTTTGAGCAGCAGTCAAAAAATATCAAGCAAATGTTTTGCATTGGGCACATCTGTTGTATGAAACCTCTTTCATGTCAGGAAGGCCACATGGAAGGGATGATAAATTCACTATAGTACTGACGAAGCACATACCTATCCTCTAGTTGTTTAGTATTTCCTCCTTTTATTGTTATGATTTTTATTTGTTTTACCTCATTAATCATATTAGACTCGGGAATGCTCATCTGTATAATTAAGACCATTTGATTTATGAAAGCCGAGATGGATAACCCTTCAGAAACAATAACAAGAATAATGGTTCCCTAAGAAGAAGGGAAGTGAGGGGGCAGGGAAGGTAGGGTAGAGGGAGAAGCTGATAGCACTGATGATTGTGTAACCCTACTTAAGGGGAGCAAATAACAGAATTGTATATAAATGGGTATGTTGGATAGTGTACACTGTGGCAAAAACAAATGAATAAAATAAGGGTTTAGTGATAAGGGGATAGAGGGGAGCCAATATCAAGGAGTTCAAGAAAAATTAAAATGTTTTGAAACTGATTGTGGTAGCAATTGTACAACACTCTTTGGTGTGATTGAACTATGGAATGTTTTGATATCTGTAAGAACTCCCAATAAAATGATGAAAGCCTTACCATAAAGACTGAGAAAAGCTTGACCCAAGTCATGTATTTTCCACCATCTCATATGCATGCAGATTATGGACAAAAATAAGAAGGCAAACTTCAATTTTTCCCATTTATCATGATACAATCTTTAGGTCTAATTGTGAGGATTTTGGTTTTCTTTATATTGAGTTGCAATGCAAACTAAAAGCTACAAAGATCTTCATCAAAGAGTGCTTCAAGTCCTTATTTCAGCAAGGTAGATTGCTGAAGTATCTTCTCCATATCATAGGTTCTTTATAAGCCTTTCCCAGAACCTCATGCTGCACTTTTCCTCATGCAATCCAGTTTCTTGGATCATGTGCTCAACATTCAGATTGAATAAGTATGGTGAAAAGGCAACCCCAATGCCCTTCTTTCTGATTTCACAATGCACAGGATTCCATTGCTCTGCTCAAAGGGTTGTTTCCTTGTTCATGTAAAGTTTCTACTTGAGCACAGTTAAGTGTTCTGGAATTCTCATTCTTTTCAACATAACCTGTAGTTTGTTATGATCCACAGAGTTGAATGTCTTTGCATCATCAACAAAGCACAAGTCACTATCTTTCTGGTATCCTATGTTTTCAGCTAAGACCTATCTGACTGACATCAGCAGTGACTCACAGCATAAGACCCTGCTGATATTTGAAATACAGATGACCTATCTTCCTTCCAGCATCACAGCAATTCACAAACCACCACAGTACAACAAACTGACATATGAGCAGTGGTCACACATAGAGGGAAAATCTATGGCAAAGTTATGTTGGGCTATGGTCCTGGGACACTCTTGCCAATTGTTGGAGACACATTCCTCCAGGGTGCTACCAATCTTCATCCCAGAAGGAATTTATAGGACATAGAGTCAGACACAACTGTTTGGAATCTCTGTTCCACCACCATCATCCCATTGAGACTTAGTTCTCTCCTCTGTAAATGGGGTTCACAGTAGTTTGTAAAGTAAGTGTATTAGGTTGGAGGCAAAGTGCCAAAGAGAACTGGGCTCTGCTTGGAATATTTCTCTTAAACAAAAGGCCACACCCCCTAAGAGGGTATCATCAGGCTCAGACTCCATTGATATGTTGGGGTCTACCCTTACCTTCACCCAGGAGTGTCTAGGTGACATGGACTCTAACTATCACAGTAAAGAAAGTTTGCTTGCAGGTGAAGAAAGAACCCAAGGCAAAGAAATATGAGGGTCAAGTGTAATTGGTGTCACAAGTCACAGGAACTTGAAGACTATGAGAGAGACATGAATTTAGCAAATAGTAAGACCTTATTGAAAAAGGCTCTGCCTCTTCCTTTACCTTAGGGAAGAGAAGACATGAACATGCAGAGAGAACTTGAAGATCAAGATAAAGGTTTGAGGTGGGGTTGGGAGAGTAGGCTTGGAGGAACATAGGTACCCAATTGGCAAATGTGCAAAAACATGTTCACAAAAATATAATATGTATACAGTACCTGCTTGTACGTCTATCCATGAACATGTGGACATGTCTCCTATTATGACTGTGGAAAAATCACATCACGTCTCCCGAGACCAGGCCAAAGGAGTCCCTTAAACTGGGTGAGGCACTGAGCACTCTGGAAGAGAGGTAGATCAGTGGTGTCAGCCTTGGTCTGGGTGTCGGGTGTGTTGGCTCCAGTCCCTCACTTGTTGCCTCAGGTCCTGAGTTACTTCAAGGAGTGACTCTTGATGACTCCATTAAAGATGACTCCAATTGCCTGAAGGCTAAGGGAGAGTGAAAATAACCACTCTGCAGAACAGCTGGGCTGGCAAGACTCATTTGACCTAAAAGTCTGGTTTTCCCCTGATTCTCTGAAGAAATCCCAAGTAAGATGAATTTCTCCCATTTGGCCCTGACCTCCAATCATCCAAAACTCACCTCATCAGGCACTGCCCCCACTCTTTGCTGAAATCGCCCCCCCATCCACCTTCTTTCTCATTCTCTTCATATCCTCACCAGTTCCCTCAGCTCAGAATCTCCCCTGAGTTCTTTCCCAAGCATCTACTCTCAAGTGAGGATTTTGTTGGTGCCTGTGCCTTAGAAGCTCCTGGGTTGGAGCAGGGAGATATGAATATGCTGAGAGGCAGCAACTCTCGATGTTACCAAGGGGATTTCCATGTCAGAAAGGAGAACCTGCAGAATAAGCATCCTCAGCTTTCTGCTCTTCAATCATGCCGCTGCCACTGGGGTTGGATATGATTGTAACGATCTCCTTCCCTTTTCCTAGATGTGAAAACCTCTCATGATATAGCCAATATTCAATATGTACCTCTTCTGTCCTTGGACAGGGAACACCAGCTATGAGAAACAGAGTGGGTTGAGTTAGGGAAAGGATGTGCAGGGTAACTGCACCGTGTGCTTGGGGAGGAGGACAGTATCATGCTACTTCTGATCACGGCCTTCCTCCTCTTCTAGTGCATCCTTCCAACTCCCAGCTTGGCCACTGGTCACATTATGGAAAGTTCTACACACAACTGGGTAGCACACCATTCACCTTCTATTTGTCTATCTCCCCAGGATGTCTGTGAAGCCTTCTACCTTGCTTGGGAAAGAGGGTTGCACAACTGTGGTTGAGATGAACACACCTTTCATTCCCATACTCATCTGTGAGGTGAAGAATCTCAAGAAGACACTGGGGGGGGGGGGCGGTGAACAGTATATTCCAGAAGATACAGACTGCCCAGATGGGAGCTGGGTAAGGGGCTCACCTGGCCCAGGTGCCAAGATCACGACAAGTATTATCAGGTCCTAAATGAGACCATTTCACTCCTTCCTCACCTCATCCTTCACACACACACACACACACACACACACACACACACACACACCCTTCATTTATGTGACTTAGTCCTCCTAGATCGAGAGGGCACAGCACCTAATCCTCTCCAGAAGAGGAGTCAGCCACAAGCACAACCCTTGACTTTGACACCCCTGATACCTCCTCCTACCTTGGAGGCAGAGCGTACACACACACCAGTGCAGATCTTCTAGAAGAGGATTTCAAACAATTCATGGGAAGTGGAATGGAAAAATAATGGAAATGGAACATGATGGAACTTACGGTGGTGGTTTCATAATGTGTTGTCAATATGGGACTTAAGAGTGAAAGGCTGGAGTTTAGCCTGTCAATAAGGTCACAGCTTGATGACCTCATTTGGAGGCTCGGAGGAGATAAATAGCTCACTGGAGGTGGGACACACACCCTCACTCCCTGTCAGACATTCCTATTGAGAAGACACATGGAGGTACACTACAGCCCTGGAGCTGAAGGATCCCTGTCAGCACTGGAAGGCATCCACCACCACTGGATCACCAAGACCTTCCACCCATTGGCCATGTGATCTTTTTGCATTTGGCATCATTGCATGTGTTGCATGAGTCAGAAGAAGACTTTATAGATTGGTATCAGACACATGGGATAATTTCGGACTTATGGACTTGATCTGAGTTGGGATGGTTTCTCAATATTTAACTGCTCTTGTATGTAAAACTCCTTATACATATAAGAATGTCTCTGGATTTGTTTCTCTAGTCAATCCGGACTAGCACCCTTCCCCGCCCCCCAACCCAGGATATTTTTGAAGCCCTGTTTTATTGGAGGTGAGGCTCAGATCAATCCCGTTGGAAGCAGAGAGGAAAAGTAGGCATGAACGCTCAAAGAGGGCCTGCACACAGATATCCTGCCAGTGACTCCCAAATTGACTGCACATGAGACTCAGGGCATCCCTCTGTGTCCCCAAGGAAAACTGCTCCATGGGGATCTTTGGCTTATCACCTTCAGGGAAGCTAATTGTCTAGTCTTTTCTGCTGTGAACCCCAATGGGATTGGAACTGCCAAACTGTAGGTTAGTATCTGAAAACGAAACATTTTTGCACAACCTTGGAAATCCTGTGCCCCAGACTACACCCCATGCCTATCAACTCAGCCCCTCTGGATGAGGCCTGGCTTCAGTGTTTTTACAAACTGCCCACAGGATTCCAATGTGCTGCCAAGTTTGTAAATCACTGTGCTTGTCCTATTACCTCCATTTCCTCATTCAACGCTGTCAGTAATCCTACACTGGAGCTATTCTTATCTCCTATTTATACATAATGGAGTTTGAGAAGTTAAATAATTTGTCTAGGACCAGAAGCTGTAATTAACTGTAAGCTCTGAACAGTAGCTATGTCTCAGGCAGTGCTTGCCCGATGTTCAGCACAGCACCTGCACCCCAAAGGGCTGTAATCTGTCACAGGTTTGTGCCTGAGAAGGCCACAATGGGGCAGAGACATAGTGTGGAAGGAGAAGAGGTATGCTGCTGAAGAGAGCTGCTGCATTAAACAAGGGGAAGGGGGAATGGGTATGTGATGGCAGAGGAAGCCCCTCCACTTTCTGTCCAGACTTCAACAGTGACTGTCATTCTTGTACAGTTATTGGATCCACAGGACTTTGCACCCACCAGTCTGTGATCTTCCTGCACTCTGCATCCTTGCGCATGACTGTGAGCCTGAAGAGGGACTTATGGACTAGTGTTGAACTTACAGGCTTGAGTTGGAATGGGACTGGGGTGTTTTCTGGATAGAAAGCTCATGCTTACGATCCATGTCAATGGATTTGTATCTCTAGTCAACCCAGCTTAACACACATTCTATTTCACAAAGTTCCAAAAGCAACTGTGGTCTCAGCAATGTATGATGTCATCTTTCCAGGCATCTGGGATGACTGAGCTAAGAGACAAATATCATCATCTGACCCTCTTTCAAATTATTGATGTAACTCGGGATTTCCCTCCTGGCATAAGCTCTTTACTCATTCCTTTACCCTCAGCTATGGTTCCTCTCTCTTTCCATTTATATCTAAACTTCCCTGCCTTTGGAAGCGACGCTAGGTTCAGCCTCTATGCTGGTCCAGAATGCCTGCTATATTGTCTAACTACTTAATAAGCAATCCAACCTTATTCAGCTTTCTCTAGCAGATGCGCAGGGACCCCAGACTTCGAAATTCCTTATTGGCTTCCTGGGACACATCTGTTCCTCTGGGACCAGAAATGGGTGAGGGCTCAGAGTGGACAAGTCTCTCCACTCCTCAGTTTGATCGCACATGGATTCCTCATGTCAGATCTGTGCTAGGGCCTCTTGATCCCCACAACTCAGATATGCTTGCATGCAGCCAGGGATATACTCTCTTACTAGGTCACAAGACAGGTCTTTTTCATGCTCACATCTCTAGGCTTTGATTAAGTCTCTGGGAGAGTGGGAAGAGCTCAGAGGAAGTAGATGGCTGTAAGTACACATCTGGCTCGCTTCAGGGTTTCCCTACTCTGAGTCTCCTTGTCCTCAGACTCTGCTCCCTAAGCTCTTTCTTTTCTTATATTGACTTCTGTTAAAGCTCTGATTCAGCTTTTTCCTTACACAGACCTTACTGCACAGCATCTGTTGTCTGGGCACACCTGCGCTGTCAGAGCCCTACAGTACAATGACAGGCTTCTTTTCTTCTAAGTCATTCATTCAGGACTGTGTAGTTGGGACTTTGCCCTGTACAAGCAAAAATAATGCATAGATTGACTCATAAATTTGCTGAAATGCCTGATGAATGATCTCTTCACCCTTAAATTTATATTTCCCATAAGATGCCCCAAAATATCCCTGTTCGGTACAAATGGAAAAATGTGAAGCCAGTGTCTTGGTTATTTTCAGTTACACTTTGATGGAAAAATAATTTATTCCTTGCATTAGGCTGTAACTTACAGCTATTCTGATTACATTTCTGAGAAAAAGCAGTTGGTTTTTTTTATGGACTCATCTCAATGCTTTTCTTTATCCTTAGAGCAATATAATTACCATATATATTTTATGTTCCCAAGTTGTTTTTAAGAGCTGTAACCTTTCCAGGGAAGAACACAGAGGGCTTCATGATATGCCCCATGGACTTTTATAGTCCCATCTCCATTCACACACACTCCCACCCATTTTTCTATGTACATTCCCCAAGGTCACCATGTTCTCTTGTATCTTCCCATCAAGCTAACACAAAGTAGAACTGAAGAACATAGCATTCAGTGCAGGACAGACCCAGGCTAAATATTGGTTTTGTGATAGGACCTGCGTTAGAACCTCAGGCAAGTTTCTAAACTTTTACTTCCTCATCTGAAAAATATAGCTAGTCACAGTACCTGTTCAGAAAACCATAGCAAAGGCATAGAGAATATATTTCGCACAATAGTGGTTTATTGTAAATGCTCATAAAATGTTGTCCCTATCTTCCTTCTTTCCTTTCTTCCTTCCTTCCTTCTTTCCTTCCTTCCAGCTTCTCTCTTTTGAGATGAACTTAGCATCCTATCAGAATAGCTCCACCTCATAACTCAGACATCAGCAACTTTTAGATCCACCCTCACATTTAAGAAGCAATCTACCCTGAAGGGAACAAATAACAGAAATTTGGGTGAGGGGGTACAATGGACAGTGTAAGAAACAAAATAATAAAAATATATCATTGGTCAAGGATTCACAAAGGTGGGAGCATGGGGAAAGGAGAAGGAAAAAGAGAAGCTTATACTAAGGACTCCCAGGAAGTTTTTTTTCTTTTTTTAAAAATTTTATTGGGGACTCTTACAGCTACTACAACATTCAGTACATCATTTGTATCAAGCACATTTGCACACATGTTTCCACATACATTTCCAAATATTTTCCACTTGAGCCCTTGGTACAAGCTCCTCTTTAAACAAACAAACAAGCAAGCAAACAAACAAAACCTCCCCTTTCCCCTCCTCACCTTTTTTTAATGAATCATTTTATTGGGGGGCCCATACAACTCCCATCACAATCCCACCACAACATCAGTGGTATGCAGGCCACTTTTATACACCCATTGCCATCATCACTCTCAAAACATTCTCCCTCCCTCCAGGCCCCCATTATCAGCTCCCTATATTACCCTTCCTCCCCCCTTCCTCTCGAACCCTTATAATTTACAGATTATTTTTTCATCCTGTACACTGTACAATGTGTCCCAACACTCACTTCCCTGTTGTCCTTGTCCCAGAGAGGAGGCTACGTGTAGATCCCTGAAGTTGGTTCTCCCTTTCTATTCCTCCATCCCTCCACCCTCCTGGTATTACCACTTACTTTTATTACTAGTCTTGATGGATCATCTATCCTAAGTTTCCCATGTTTCCAACTTCACTGTACATCTCCTGGTCTAGCTGGATTTATGTGGTAGAATTGGGGTCATGATACTGGGTGGGAGGCAGCATGGGAACTAGAGGAAGGTTGCATATTTCATAGCTCCTACCCTGTATCTTCACTGACTCATCTCCTCCTTGTAACCCCTCTGCAAAAGGATGTCACCTTACCTATTGATGGGCTTTGGGTTCCCAATCTGTACTCCCCCTCATTAATAATAATATAATTTTAGCTCATTGATGCCTGACACCGGATGCCTTCACCACCTCATGATCACATAGGCTGGTATGCTTCTTCCATGTGGGCTTTATTGCTTCTGAGATGAATGGCCACTTGTTTACTCAAGCCTTAAATCCCCAGACTTAAGTCCCCTATATCTTTTGGTAGCCGGGCACCATCAGCTTTCTTCACCACATTTGCTTATGCACACGTTTGTCCTCATGGATCAGATCAGGAAAGTGAGCATGTAAAGTTGTGCTTTTGAGTCTCACAGAAAGTTTTGGAAATGATGATGACAACATAGGTACAAATGGAGTGTTATAAGAGTTGTATGAGCACCGAATAAAATGATTTTTTTTACAAAAGCAAGATAGATTGTTCATGCTTCTGTCAGTTCATGGTGCATACAATATTCCTCACTACAACCTTGAATTCATATACATCAATCCTTCAGTCTTCCTTATTCATTGTCCGGTTTTCACGTGTATATGAAATCATGATAGGCCATGGTGTTGGTCAACCATATCATAGGCCTTGAATTTACATCATCGATTTTTAATGCTTTAAGAGGTGTCCTTTTTTGTGATCAACTTGATTGCAGAGGGTTTGTGGCTATTTATTTATTTATTTGTTTTTCAGCAGCAGATTTGTACAATGCAAAGCATCTCTTGACCACTGCTTCCATAGGTACAGGTTGTGGGTCCAAGTAAAAAAATTTGGCATCTTCAATTTTTTTCTTCAAATTTATCAGAATATTTGGCATCTTCAAAATTGTCAGCATGCTTCTTATTGGTTCGGTTGTGAAGATATTGCTTTCTTTATGTTGAGTGTAATCCATGGTGATCTCTGATCTTCATCAGTAAATGTTTTACTCTCAACATGAACGGTTGTATGCTCTGTATATGACAAGTTGTTAATAGGCCTTTCTCCAACCCTGATGCCAGGTTCTTCATATACTCTAATGTATCCAGGGTTTTTTGCTCAGTATAGAAATGGATTAAGCCTGGTGAAACTGTACAACTCTTACCTTGCCTTTCCTGATATTAAACAATTGAGTATCTCCTTGTCCTGTCCCAACAACTTCTTCTACAACCTTGCTGTACAGGTTTTTTAAAGGTTCTCTATGAGCATGATAGAATTTTCTGGAATTCCCATTCTTTGAAATTCTATCCATAATTTTCTTTATGATCCACACACTTGAATATCTTTGCATAGCCAACAAAAACACAAGCAAACATCTTTCTGGAATCCTTTGCCTTCAGGTTGATTCATGATTTCTCAAATGAAGCACCGTTCTAGAATGTATGTCTCCTTATCAGAAAAGCTGTTCTACCAGGAGGGTAAATAAATATTAGGACACGTTTGCATAGAAACATCTATGGAGATTTTCTGTCACTTAGTTTCTTCTTCACCTTACTCTTTTATGGAGGGACCTAAGGTGAAAATTTATCTTAAAGATACAATGTAAAAGAACATTGTAGAGACACACAGCTACAGAGAATATATTTTGTAAATTCCAGCCCAGGAAATAATCTTTTCACGGGACCAAAAATGCTTCTGCTGACCATAGTCTTACCCTTCATTAAAAAGTACATCATGAGGGGCTGAGCCCCGGTGGGGTAGTGGTTGTGCGCGGGACTGCGGCCCACTGGGTTGGAGGTTCAAATCCAGCAGCAAGGCTGGGCCTCTTACTCCCACTATCAGAGGTCAGTGATGCCCCCCCAAGAAAAACAAAACAAGTACATCACGAGAGGAAAACAAACAAACAAAAAAAGTATATGCTTCCACAAAGGAATGAAAATGGCCTCTGGGCACTGGCTGTAAAAAATGGGCACTGGCTGTAAAAAAAAAAAAATCTCCTTAATAAATTCTTATCTATGAGCCAATACTTTAATGCATGAGAAACCCCAAGGAACACATCAGAGGTCCCTTAGGCATGTACACCTGTACCTTGGGCTGGTTTCTTCAGCCACCACATTTTTTCATTGTGGTGAAAATATTAAAAACAAAACATATGCCAATTCAACTTTTCTCATGACCATGATTCCATTTTTAAAGTTGTGTAATCCTTCTCAGTATCATTTTCTAGAGCATTCGACCACCACCAACAAAAGTCTAGGCCATTGGACCATCACCAACAAAAGTCCAGAAAGGAAAATTCTGCCTATGCTTATCTCTTCCACCCTTAATGAGTAAGAACACCCCTTGCTGTTATTATTAGGTGCAGTTGGATTGGCCCCTGTGCACAGTGACCTTATGTACAGCAGAACGAAACATGCCCCAGTCCTGAGTCATTCCCTCAAATCTTGCTTTTTGATTCCATGGTTATTGCCATAGTATCAATCCATCTCCTTGAGGGTCTTCCTCTTTTTTAATGACATTCTACTATACTGAGTATGGTGTCCTTTTCCAGGGACTGGTCTCTCTTGATCATGCATCCAAATTATATAAGACCAATCCCAGTTTCTAAGGAACATCCTGGCTGTGTTTCTTCCAAGACAGATTTGTTTGTTGTTCTGCCACTCCATGGTATTTTCAATGTTCTTCACCGATTCTTTTCCCAAATCTAAATGTACTGCCATCGATGCCGACTCATCCTGACCCCAGAGGACAGGGTAGAGCTGCCTCTGGGGGGTTCCAAGACTTTAATTCCTCATGGGAGTAAAAAGCCTCATCTTTCTCTTGCAGAATGGGAGGTGGTTTTGAATTGCTTCCACAACAAAAATACATCAGCTCTTCAGTGTTCTTCCTTATTCAAGGTTCAATGTGCACCTGCAGATATGACAACTGAAAATACCATGGCTTGTGTCAGGTGCATGGCAGTTTTCAAAATGACATCCTTGCTACCCAACATTTTAGCAAGATCTTGTGCAGCAGATTTTCTGAGAACAGCATATCCTTTGATTTCTCGACTGCTGCTCAGCTTTGTGCTGCACAGCAAAGTTGTCAAAGCCACCCCAATGTCCATTTTTTCCTTCTGTTTCTCCTGTAGTTTATTGGGCTAGTTATGTGGATTGGGGCTCATTGAGTTCAATCCATGCTGAAGCCTTCAGCCTTTGGTCTCATTAACTATTTCAAGTATTCATGGTTTTCAGCATGTAGGGTTGTGTCATCTGCCTATTCCAAGTGGTTAATAAGACTTTGTTGAGTGTGATTACATTCTTCTTCATATAAACTGGCTTCTTGGACAATTTGTTCCATACAAAGATTGCATAAATATAGTGAACGAATATAACCCAGGCACACACTTTTCAACCATTCAGTATTTCCTGTTCTCTTAGAATGATTGTCTCTTGATCCATGTAGAGGCAAGTTCCCAGGAGCACGATTAAATGATCTAGAACTCCCATTTTTCTCAATGTTGTCTATAATTTGTTATGAGTAACACAATCAAGTGTGTTTACATTGTCATAAAAATACAAGTAACTACTGTCCTGATGTTTTCTGATTTCAGCCAAACACCATCAGATATCCCTGGTACCACACTGCCATCTGAATTTGGCTTTAATTTCTGGCAGCTGCCAGTCAATATATTGCCATGATAATTATTGAATACTATGCAGCATAATTTTACATGTACATGATATTAATAATATTGTTCAACAATTTCTGTTGAATCAATACATCCTATTGAGTCACCTTTCTGTGGAATGAGCACAAATATGGATCTCTTCTAGTTGGGTGACCCACTAGCTGTCTTCCAAATGCCTTGGTATAGACAAATGAACAATCCTTGGTTTCTATACATTTGCTTATCTCATGTGAGATTTTGCAGATTTTGTCCTTTAGAGACTAACTTATCTTTGCTCAGTATGATGTTTTCAGGTTAACCATGTTGTAGTATGCATTAGGATTTCTCTTCATGGTTGAGTAGTATTCCATAGAACATAACACGTTTTAGTTATCCACTAATTTATTGATGAACATTTTGGTTGTTTCTACATTGGGGCTATTGTCAAAAGTATTGCAGTGAATTTTGGTTTGTGGGGATCTGTTTACATGTTTGTTTCTTGGCATACACCTTGGCTGGGATTGCTGGAATATGTAGTCATTCTATGTTCAACTTTTTGAAGAACCACCAAACTACCACAGTGGCTGTACAGTCACACCAGCAATAGATGAGAGTGCCTGTTTTACCACAATCTAGCAAAATCCTATTCATTCTGTTTGCTTTTTTGCTATCTTGGCCATTCTAATAGAAGTAAAGTGATATCTTGTGGTTTTTGGTTTGCATCTCAGATAACATTGAGCATATTTTCATATGCTTATTTCCGATTTAAATATCCTCTGGCAAACTGTCTGTTCATATCATTTGCCCATATTTTTCTTGTTGATTTGTTTGATCCATGCAGAGGCAAAGTGCAGGAGTTGTATAGATATAAATAGAAGTAGATATAGAAGCAGAGATATACATAGCAAGGTGCTATTAGACTTCTATTAGCTACATGATTTCTGAAATTTTTTCTCAATCTATAGGTTATCTTTCCACATTTTTATTGAAATCTTCTGATAAGTAAAAAAAAACTCATTTTGGTGAGCTCCATTGATCTGGCTGTCTTTTGTGGCTTGGCTTTTGCTGCCCTACCCGATCATCTGTGAATAAAAATTGCGGCCAGCAACAATGACCTTATATCATTTCCTAAACATTTTGTGGGTTTGGTTTTTGCATTTAGGTCTTTAATTTATTTTTAATTTATGTTTGTGTAGGATCTAAAGCACGGATACTGATTCAATTTTCTAAAAGTAGGAATCGATTTTTTTCCAGCACCATTTCTTGAAGAAACTCTTTTCTCATTGAAGGATTGAAAAGCTATCTTGCAAATAAGTTGGCCATAGATGTAGAGATTTATTTCCGGAATCTCAAGTCTAACTCCTGTTCTGCAGGAGAAAGACGAGTCTGTCCACATCCTTAAGGTTTGCAATTTGGCTGGAAACCCTGTTTAAGGTGGCTATGAGTTGGGATTGACTTGATGGAAGTGTATTTGGTGGCTTTTGTATTCATAGCAGGCTATTTTAATTCCTGTGGCTTGGTATTATGTTCTGACTTCAGAGAGTATTATGAGTCTTCCTACTTTATCTTCCCTTCTTCAAAATTCATTTAGCTATTTCAGGTCCCTAGCCTTTCCTTTAAAGCACTGGTGGTACAGTGGGTAAAGCATTGCACTGCTACCTACAGATGAGGACAGTGCTTGGCAACCTATGACCCACGGGTCACCTAGTGACTCAGTAAACAGTTCTTAATTACAGTGATCGGTAGGTGTTCTTGCCAATGAATGAAAGTGGGGGTTTTCAATTTACGGCAATGGCCAGAGGTAGAAGAAAATCACTGTACTGTGGTGCTTTTGATGTGGTGAAACAGCTGTTGGCAGCCGATCGTCGGTGGCTGTCTTCTTCTTCGAGACAAGCTAAACAGATGAAAAGCAATATGAATAGTTTGACTTGAGTGAGATAGATCTCTTTGGACTTGTCTGTGGATGGAAATACTGACAAATAACGTTGCAAGCTTGCAATAGTTGCTCCTTATGGAGCTATTGATTCTGCAGTTACTCATGAAGAGTGGTGTGTGCTTTCATCAATGTTAGGTACTACGAAAGGTATTGAAATTTTTAACAAAGTTAAAGAATTCATTAAATTCGAAAATGGAAATGTTTTTGATTGGAAGAAAAAAATATTTTCTATCACAACTGATGGGTCTCCAGCAAGGCTAGGAAAGCATGCTGGCTTTGAAACCTATTGCCGAAGCAACTTGGAAGACCACTACTTTCATTCCATTGTATAATTCGTGAAGAAAATTTATGTGCAAAAGCCTCCTTGAAACAGTTAAATGAAGTGATGAGCATAGGGATTAAAATTACTAACACAATTATAGCTCATTCTGCCTTGAATCAGAAAAATTAAGACATTTTTGAAGAAATTGAATGTGAATACAGTGACTTATTAAGGCATACTGAAGTTCACTGGTTAAGCAGAGGAAAGGTTCTAAATCACTTTATGGAATGCATTGATGCAATTGAAATATTTATGAGTGAAATCAGTGAAAGTTTCCCTCAACTCAAATATAAAATTGGCTTCTTAAATTAAAATTTTTAGCAGATATTACTAATCATTTCAATTATTTAAATTTGTGCTTATAGGGCAAGAAACAGACAATTCTCAAACTTTATGAGGAATGGAAAAGTTTTTGTTGTCAGATAGTTCTATTCCAAGGTGACTTAGTGAAGCAAACATTTAAATATTTTCCTTTAGTTAAAGCTCATAAATAAATTACAAATGCAGAAGTATATATGCTTAAAAAACTTACATAGATGCCATTCAAACCGAATTTGAAGCCCAATTACAGAACTTTAAAGCCCATGGTCCTATGTTCAGTTTTATAATAAAACCAGATAAAATGGAGGAGAATGTGGGGATCTGCAATATTTCAATTTCCTTGAAATTGAAAATCTGGATATCAAGTTAATCGACTTCAAAAACTCAGCAATGTGGACAAATTGAAGACTTTAAGAAGACAGCTTGAAGTCACTGATGAAAATTACATAAGCATGTGCTCACTTGGGCAGCACATATAATGAATTTCACTTAAGCATGATAGCTGCATGTTGGGCATCACTTCCTTCCAAGTTTTCATCAATAAAGAAAGATGGTTTCACTTTACTCTCAGCTTTTGGGTCCAGCTATTCATGGTAACAGGCATTTTCCCAAGTGAAATTCATTCTCTATTCATCATGAAACAGGTTAACTAATGAAAATTCAGAACTATGCGTTCTTTTAAAAACAATGAATTATCCCCCAAATATCTCAAACCTTACAGGGATAACGAAACAGCATCAAGGAAGCCATTAAAATGATTAAGTGGTCTTAATTAAATAGAGGTTCATTTTATTTACATGGTGTTCACTTTTCTGCTAACATTTTATGATTCCTTTCAAGTTGCAAATATAGATTTGATGAGAACAAATGCATAATTCTATGCTTAAGGTATATTGGACTATCCCATCTGCATAATGTTTTTATTTTCTGAATTCTAAGATAATGCGTAATCTAAAATAGAGCTGATGTGACCCACCAGCAAAAATCTTTGTGAAAAACAATTGAAAACTGAGCCACTTGAAAATAATGTTGCCGACCCCTGCATTAGGAAGTTCAAACCCACCAGCCATTCCCCAGGAGAAAGATGTGGCTGCCTGCTCCTGGCGAGACCTACAAGCTTTAGAAATCCTGTGATCATTTCTACTCTCCTCTCAGGTCTCTTGGGGCTGGAATCAACTTGATCACAGTGCGGACTTGCGGGGGTTGTTCTTTCATATACATGGGTGGGCTGGTGTCTTTATCTATGTAAGAAAAAGACTGTTGGAAGTTGGATGAGAGTTTTAGTTTTATGGTATGCCACATGCCTATATGGTTGCTATGAGTCAGAATGGGTCCCGAGGCAGTGGGAGTGACTTTCCCAAGCTAATCTGTCAAGGATTTAAATCCAATACAAAATAAATACAAAGGCACGGTGGGTACTAAATTGCATGGAATCATGTCTTAGAAAAAAGGTATGCTGAAGTTCAGACTTCATGTGGCCTGGCTTACAAATAGTCTTTAAAAACCTTATCAGTCACACAGAAGAAGCACAACAGCCAGCATGGTCAGATGGTGGTGAAAGTGGTAAAAGGTCTAGGCAATAGACATCAAATGGGTCGGAAAAAAAAAAAACAAAACAAACATATATCACTGTGTGCACACATCCCCAAGGTACCAATTGAGGACAGGTAAGAGCATGAGCAAGGGTGGTGAAGAAAGCAGAAGGACCCAGCTATCAAAAGATAGAGCATCCGGGGTCTTAAAGGCTTGAGCACAAACAAGCAGCCATCTAGCTCAGAAGCAACAAAACCCACCATAAAAGAAGATCACTTACCTGTGCAATCATGAGGTGCTGAAACAATCAGGTATCAAAGAGCAAAAATCAAAATCAATGAACCAATTGACTCCCGATATCGCTGATGACAAATGGATACAAAGGCAAACAAAGTAGAAGAAACGATGGTACCCAGCTAACAAATGATTGAATGCCCGGAATCTCAAAGACTTGAAGATAATCGAGTCACCATTCAGCGCAGAAACAGCAAAGTCCACATGCAGGAAGCACACCAGCATGCGTGATCAAGAGTGGCCGAAGGGAGCAGATATCGAGCACCAAAGAACAAGAATCACATCATTACATAGGAGGAGGAGAGCAGGGTGGGGACCTAAGGCCCACTGGTGGATAATTGGTCACCCCTTTACGGGGGAGTCACGGGGAGGAGACAGACCAGTCGGGGGGGCAGCCAGACAGTGATGATGCATACAAGTTTCCTCTAGTTCCTGAAGCCTTCCTCCCTGTCCCCCAACCATCACGGTCCCAACTCTACCTTGCAAATCCAGATGGACTGGAGAAGTCACACTGGCATAGAGGGGAGCTGGAGATATGGGGAAACCAGGATGGATGGGCCCCTTCGGGCCAATGGTTAGAGTGGAGATACTGGAAAGGTGGAGGGAAGGGGGTGGGAACCAACAGCAAGGATATATACACAAGCTCTTATTTGAAGGACGGGCATCAAAGGAGTGGGTCGGGGGAGAGGTTGGGCAGTGGCAGTGTACGATATGACAAAACAATAACAATGTATAAAGTATTGAGGGTTGGAGGGGAGGAGAGAGCAGGGGAAGAGGGGAAGGAATGGAAAAGCCGATACTAGGGGCTTAAGGGAAAAGGTGGACGATTGGAGAACAATAATAGAAGTGGACATGAGAGGGTGCTTGACGAGTATGCTTATTTATATATTGTGAAAAACGATGTATGAGTCCCCAATAAAATGATTGGGGAAAAAAAAAACATTATCAGTTAAATAGAATGAACACACCTCCTTGAGTTGAGTAGGTCCTAATCTCATCTGAATGGTACTCTTATAAAAAAGGTGGAAAAAGACAGAAATTCCAACAATGATAAGAAAGTTAATTTTTTTTATTTTAAAAGAGAAAATTACCGATGCTGGCAAGAGTGCCGAGTGAAAGCCTCATGCACTGCTGATGGTGTTGTGAAATGATATTGCCACTGTGAAAAACACATGAGGCTTCCTAAAAAGGCGGCGGGGGGGGGGGGTGGTGTAGAAATTTCATAGCATGCAGCAATCCTTCTTGTTGTTATCTAGCCTATGGAGATAAAAATCATAAGAGGAAGAGCCGTATGCACACTCATGTTCCCAGAAGCACCATTCACTATAGCAAAAATTAGTAAATGAACCAATAGACATTAAACAGAGTGAAATTTAGTCAAAAGTCAAAGGACAAATGCTGGATAAGACTGCTGTTATTACCTGAAAGGGGGGGAAATATTAAGAAACCATGTTCACATTAAAAACCAGACTTCAATGGTTATCAAGGTGGGGTAGGGTGGGGGTGAGGCACAGGCTAGAGGACAGGCAGGTGTTTTTTAAGTGAGGGGGAAAACAATAATCAACAGGAGCGAGATGGGTGTGGGGGATGATGGAAAGTGGGCAAGACAATGGGAGGTCTGACAACCTGCTGAATGTGTAACCATGGTCTGTTCTGTAACCCTTCACCTGACTCACAACAAAAAGTTTTAAAGAAAGAGAGGAACAGAGGAAGGAAGGTGATTTGAATAAATGCATTTACAAAGAAGGAACACCTGGTACTATCAGACCCCGGGAGGGGAGTAGAAAGGTCGTCTTTGAGAACCATGGGAAAGAGCATGGCCCTGCTGCCACTCTGAATTCAGACCTAGAGCCCTGGTGGCAGAGTGGGCCACACATTGAACTGTGAGCAATTTGAACACACAGGTTGTTCCTCGGGAGAAAGATGAGGCTGTCGACTCCCCCAAATTTTGGAAGTCTTGGAAACCCAACTGGGCAATTGTACTGAGCCTTATAGGGTCACTATGAGTGAGTATTGACTTCTTAGCAGTGAGTTTAGAGTTTTGGAGCCTCCCAACTGGGAAACAATGCATTTCTGTGGTGATAAGCCCCCTAATTTGTAGCATTTTGTTACAGTTGTCCCAGGAAATGAGCACATGTACTGGACAGCCAGGCTGTGCCATTGACACAAATGGACCCTGACAGGGAGCAATAGCGTGAGTGACAGAGAGAAATGCAAGCTGCATAGTTCACATCAGAGATCAAAAAGTCGTTTGGGAAAAAACCAATCGACAAATGATCTCGGTTTTATGTCCTGGGTTATGGAGTCTCTGATACAACTCTTAATTCAACTCTCTATTGCAGCTGTTCTCAACCTGTGAGTCTCAACCCCTGTGCACGACCCTTTCACAGGAAAGGAAAACACATGTTTTCTGATGGTCTTAGGAACTGGGACACCAGTCCTCTGCCATCTCTAGGTGGGTCCACCCACATGCAGATATGCCCACATACGAGTACCCAGCGGGAAGACTGTTACCCATGCTACCCCATGCTTCAAGACAAAATTTCATTATTTGTAATTAGAAATACATATAACATATTGTTTTGCGATTAGTCACTATGCTTAAATTATGTTCAATTTGTAACAATGAAAATACATCTGGCATATCATATATTTACATTACGATCATAACAGTAGCAAAACAGTAGTTACGAGGTTGCAACAAAAATAATGCTAGAGTTGGGGGGTCACCACAACATGAGGAACTATATTATTAAAGGGTCACAGCTTGATTTATTCATTTATATAGCAGTTGAGAACTACTGTCCTATTGGCACCATGAAACGCCCTGGTGACATAGTTACCTGTTGGACTATGATCTGCAAGATCAACAGTTCAAAATCACCAGCCACACCTAGGGAGAAAGACAGAACTTTCTATTCCTGTAAAGAGTGACAGTCTTGAAAACTCACAGGGCAGTTCTACACTGTAAACTGGCTAGGAGTTGGCATTGAGGTGTTGGTATAGTAGGCTAAGTGCTGGACTGCTCATGGCAAGATCAATGGTTCAAACCCATCAGTTGCTCCACAGGTGAGAGATAAGACTATTTGGAAACCCTAAGAAGTTCTACATTGTCCTACAGGGTCACTAAGTTGGAATTGACTTAACAGCAGTGAGTTTGGATTTTCGTTGTTGTTGGTAATGTTTTGGTTGCAGCTCAAAAGCAACCGGGGATGCACATGGCTATGTTCTGATAAAACTTTATCTGCAAAAATGAACAGAAAATGAGATTTGGCATTTAAGCTAGAGTTTGATGCTCCTGGTCAAACCATTCTTTACGCTACTGAATCTTTTTCCTTTTTTTCAACTATTCTTTCTTCTGTATCATTCCCCATGTTATAACCATGTTCTTCTGCATCTTCTCCCACAGCCTAACTCTCCTGGCTCTCCTGCTCCTCCATACAACTTATCATGACGAATATCTTTTTAAAAACATTTTATTGCTGACTCACACCAACTCTTATCACAATCGAGGCCTACATCCAATGCACTCAAAATACATTTGTACATTTGTTGCCATCATCATTCTCAAAACATTTGCTTTCTACTTAAGCCCTTGGTGTCAGCTCCTCATTTTTCCCTCCCTACCTGTTTCCCCCTCCCTCATGAACCCTTGATAATTCATAAGTTATTACTATTTTGTCATATGGCATGCTGTCTGATGTCTCCCTTCACCACTTCCCTGTTGTCTGAACCCCAGATAGGAGGCTGTATGTAGATCCTTATAATAGGTTATAAGAATTATAACCTTATAACCTTTCTACTCCATCTTCCCTCCAACCTCCCGTTGTCGCCACTCTCACCACTGGTCCTGAAGGTATTGTCTGTCCTGAATTCTCCCTGTTTCCGGTTCCTATCTGTATCCATGTACATTCTCTCGTCTAGCTGGATTTGTAAGGTACAATTGAGATCATGATAGTGGGGGGTGGGGTGGGAGGGAAAGCACTTAAGAACTAAAGGAAAGTTTTATACTTCATTGCTACTACACTGAACCCTGACTGACTTATCTCCTCCCCGTGACTCTTCTGTATGGGATGTCATTCACCTGCACAAGGCTTTTGGGTTCCCAATCTGTATTCACCCTCATGTATGATGATATAATGTTTAGTTCTTTATGCCTGATGTCTGATTCCTTTGACACCTCATGGTCACACAGACTGGTATGCTTCTGAGGAAGAATCTTTTACCACCCCCTGCACCTCCCTTTTATTCCAATCTTCCCTCTTCCGGCACATGTCCACAGTCTCAGAAAATCCTTTCTTCTTCCCAGTGCTAACTCTGACAGCCATTCAATTTCCCTCACTGTGGGCCCACGGAGGAGATCGCATCAGCACTAGTGAAGAAGCAGTTCATATAAAACCATGGCTCCTGGACATTCACTCATGGGCTTATTCCAAATAAAAGATGCTTAAACATGTCTCTGAAATCAATGAATGCCTATAGACAAGTTCTTTCAGTAAAATATTGTCTTAGTCTCATTAGAGTGCCTTCAAAAACATGAAAACCTTAAATGTGCTGGGTGAAGGTCATCTAGCCCCCCAAAATGGTTCTTTCTATCAGTTCTTTAAGCAACTTTGAAGCTAAAGAAGATAATTTTGAAGAACTGAAAAATGAGACTTGGATTTACCAATATGATGAAGAGAGGCAGGTCCAATCAAAACCAGCAGTGGATCCCAAGGGGCTCTGGCAGGCTATTTGGATTCAAGACAGAGAGGGCAGCTCAGCAGGCAGATTGTGACAACTGTAGTTTCAGGACTCCCAAAGATAATCTTGATAGATATCCTGTAAGGCTACAGGATGATCACTGAGGCTTATGGTGGGACATTTTTAAGGAAATGACCAACTGCACTGATGAGGAAAAGATTAGGGAAACCGGGCCAAGGAACTTTTTTTTCCTCTCATGACAATGCACCTTTGTTAGGTCCTTCGGAGGAGAGATATACCTCTGTCCTTGGCGCTGCACAAGAAAGAATTCACACTGAAGCCTTGGTTTGTGATCCAAGCAAGTTTTATGAAAGTTAGAAGTTTCAGTTTTACACAGGCACCCACAGGGTCCTTCACCCCATCCAGCCTGCCTAGAAGCTGCTCCAGAAAGTCACAGGACCCAGGACCACAGCTATATTGTATACTGTGCTATATTGTATCTCAGCCTCTGGGAAAGAGCTCACCAGAGCAAAGGACGCTAGCTATTCAGGGGTTACATTGGGAAGAGTGGTTGATAACACTGGTTAACCCCATTGGTTGAATTGAATTCACCTGATCCAGGTAGGCCAATCCAGATACAGTGTCCACTCAGGTATATCTCCCCCTCCTGACCAGGAGCTTGAACCTCTGAGCATGCAGAATGTATCTCTTCTTCCTGGCCGGGAGCTCGAATGGACACCCCAGTCCCTATGCTAGCTACTTAATACCTTTTCTTTCTTCACGTGTGGCAATGTGCTCGTAGCATTCCACTGAAAACCCTCACTCTGTCCACCCTACATCCTTGACCTTTCCACACCAACTTCTTTTTTATTTAAATATGTCTCTACTCTTTTATTTCTTTAAACATTAATAACTTATTCCATCAAGTCGGTTGCAACTCAGCAACCCCAGGTACAACTGAATGAAACATTCTCACAGCGGTGTCATCCTCACAACTGTTCTGATGTTTGAGTTCTTGTTGCCACGTTATTTCAAGTCATCTCCTCAGGTCTTCCTCTGATTTGTTGACCTTCTATTTTATCAAGCCTGGTGGCCTTTTCTAGGGATTGGTCTCTACTGCTAACATGTCCCAACTACATGAGTCAGAGTCTCTATCCTTGCTTCTAAGAAGCATTCTGCCTATACTTGTTCCAAGACAGATTTGTTGGGGTTTTTTAGGCAGCTGATGGTATTTTAATTTTCTTTGCAGACACTATAATTGGAATGCATTAACTATACTTCAGTGTTCTTTAGTCAATATCCAACTTTCACAGGCATATGGGGCAATGGAGACTGCCACAGCTTGGGAGTACCTTCATCCTCGTGGTGGTATCGGCACTCTTCAACACCATAAAGACGTCTCGTGCAGCAGATTGACCCAACGTAGTGCATCTTTCATCTTTTGACTGCTGCTTCCACTGTGAACCGAGTGCTTCAAATCCTCCTCACTTTCAGCAAAGAAGGTTGCATCAACTGTAGATCACTAATGAAACTTCTACCAATCCTGATGCCTCATTCTCTTTCACATAATCAAGTTGATCTGATGATTTAATCAGCATATAGATTAAATGATGCAGTGAGAGGATACAATCATGGTGCAAACCATTTTTTTTTATTCCAACTCACAGTGACTTTATTGGGCAAGGTAGAACATTCCCATTGGGTTTCCCAAGCTGTAACTCTTTTTTTAAGTCATTTTATTGGGGGCCCAAACATCGTTTTTCACAATACATAAATAAGCATACTGTGTCAAGCACCCTTACATGTCCACTTCTATTATCATTCTCCAATTGTCTGCCTTTTACCTTAAGCCCCTAGTATCGGCTTTTCCATCCCTTCCCCTCTTCCCCTGCTCTCTCCTCCCCACCAACCCTCAATACTTTATACATTGTTATTGTTCTGTCATATACTACACTGCCCAACCTCTCTCCCAACCCACTCCCCTGATGCCCATCCTTCAAATAGGAGCTTATGTGTATATCCTTGCCATTGGTTCCGTCTCTCTATCCCACCTTTTCTCTAACCTTCCAGCATCTCCAATCTAGCCATTGGCCCGAAGGGGCCCATCCATCTTTGTGTCCCCATATCTATAGCTCTCCTCTATACTAGTGTACCTTCTCCAATCCATCTGGATTTGTAAAGTAGAGTTGGGACCATGATGGTTGGGGAGAGAAAGGCTTCAGGAACTAGAGGGGACTTGTGTGCTTCATCACTGCCCAGCTGTACCTTGACTGGTCTGTCTTCTCCCCGTGGCTCCCCTGTAAAAGGGTGACCAATTACCCACCAGTGGGCCTTAGGTCCCCACCCTGCTCCCCCCCTCCTTTGTAATGGTGTGATTCTTGTTCTTTGATGCTTGATATCTGCTCCCTTCGGCCCCTCTTGATCACGCATGCTGGCTTGCTTCTTCCATGTGGGCTTTGCTGTTTCTGCGCTGAATGGCGACTCGATTATCTTCATATCTTTGAGATTCCAGGCATTCAATCACTTGGTAGCTGGGCACCATCATTTCTTCTATTCTGTTTGCCTCTGTATCCATTTGTTTTCAGCGATATCAGGAGTCAATTGGTCCGTTGATTTTGATTTTTGTTCTTTGATACCTGATTGTTTCAACACCTCATTATCACACAGGCAAGTGATCTTCTTTTATGGTGGTTTTTGTGGCTTCTGAGCTAGATGGATGCTTGTTTATGCTCAAGCCTTTAAGACCCCGGATGCTATATCTTTTGATAGCTAGGCACCATCTGCTTTCTTCTCCACCCTTGCTCATGCTCCTACATGTCCTCAATGGGTGCCTTGGGGATGTGTGCACACAGTGATATACATTTGTTTTGGGTTTTTGCCCCCCCCCCTATTTGATGTCTGTTGCCTAGGTCTTTCACCACTTTCACCACCATGTGACCACGCTGGCTGTTGTGCTTCTTCTGTGGTCTCTTCTCGGGTAAATGGTCTATTGTTTATCTGCAGGCTTTCAAGACACCAGATCTATCCTTTGATGGCTGCGCACCATCAGTTTTCTTCACCACATTTGTTTGTGCACCCATTTTACTTCAGTGATTGTGTTGGGTCAGTGAGCCTTGAGGAATGCCACATTCATAGAGCAAAGTGTTCTTGCATTGAGGGAGCACCAGTACACCAACTTCTTTTTATGCCCCCAAACTCAAAGATGAGTCCAAAGAAACACGACCATGGTCGTCCTTGAAGGATGTCAGAAAGGCCGTTTTGATAGGGAGGACATTTTGCTGTACAGAGTGCTTCGGGAAAGACTTCGAAAGATGGAACGACCCCCTTCAGAAGGGCATTGACCTAGATGGGAGATACGTCGATAAACAACCACTTTCCATTTTGATATTTTTGTTTCTGGGATTTTGTAGCATTCGTGGTTTGCTTCCTCTCCTTTAACCACTTATGTGCAGGAAATGGGAGAGAAAGATGCTTTCAGATCATCCATCTCCATTTAGGAACCTCTTTGGCAGCCTTTGTTTTACTTTCACAGAGGAGTCCATGCTGCTCGGCCAAGGCTATCAATACTGCCTCTGACTGACAATAAATTTGGTCTCCCCTAATCATTCACCCGTAGATAAAATCTCACTGAGGCTTCCATGGGGTGAACACTTAGAGTGAGCTGTTTTCTTGCTTGATCTTCACACTCACGGTGGGGGCCTCCTTTTCACAGGTCACAGCTGCCTGATCCAGGACCTGTGACTTACCCGCACCCGACAGTTGGAAGCTCACGCATTTGGATGCTTGCCTCTCACATTGCTCTGCTCTGTGAAGTCAAGGCCATTGATAAAACCCAGACGGCCCAGGAGGGGCCGAGCGAAGGTTGTTCTCTGGACACTTGGCTGTACCTTCTTCAGCAGCTGATGGATTGACCAGATGTAACAGAGGCACTACTTCTTTTCTTGGCGGAAGACAAGATTGTCCTTGATTTTGATGATTCCTGGAAAACGTGTAGGGATGGAAAGCAGATTAATAGATAGCATCTCCTATTGACTTTTCCTTTTATTTATTTATTTTTTGCCTCCTTCTCTTTTGTAACACCCTGGGTGCTGACTACAACACCGGATACATAGAAGACTTGCTGTTTGAAGCATCTTCTTGCCAGCACTACCTACCTGCATAGGCAATACCCTTTCCTTTTATTACACCTACTCATCTATGCAAAAATCCTTCAACTGCCTTTATAAAAAAAAAAAGTTAGTTGAGGCTACAATTCCTTCGATTTTTTTGGCTCAAATTGATCATTGGCCAGTCTTTTTTTCCCCCCAATGCCGTGAAAATTGCCTTGTAATTAACATGCTGACAATTAACGGTAAGGCTGAACACCCACCTTGAATAGTTTACTTTCCATGATCCTTTTCCTCCTTTGGACTTGCTGTCAGGAGAGGCCAGTAAAGTAGAGGAGCTGCCGGGAGGAGGAAGGCCCTTGGCACAACAGACCGACACCGTGACTGCAGCCGTGAGCTCCACGTGGGAACAGTAGTGAACACAGTGCAGGTCCAGGCAGTGTTTCCTTCCGTTTGCCGGAAGGGTCGCTAGGATTGGCCCCTGACAACAACTCTCGTCTTCAAAGGGTCTCTCTGCTTCCAGGCACACAGCGGTACAAAGGTGACATCGGTGGGCTAGAGATGAAAGAAGCAATCAGAGAGAATCCAGCCCAGAGTGCACCATGTGGCTATGATGTCCGTCCATGTCAGCAGGGTCGTCCTTTTTCCTGTCTTGGTTTTCTCTACTTCTCCCTTTGTCTTTTCATTCTGCTCTCTCAACATTAAAATAAACAAGGAATGAGCTCAAACAATTATGCTTTCTCTTTCCCAGAGGACTATCCCGACCTAGCCCACATGGAAGGAAGGTGTCTCCATTTTGAGCTGTGCACAATTCTCCGACTGAGCTCCCTGCCTCCATGTACCTGCCTTGAGAGGCGGCACTTTAAATTGAAGCTCACATATATTTCAAGGTCAAAACAGAAACTGCAACAATGATTTAGGCGATTTTCTTGCTTCCGACTCTGCCTGCTCTTCCTTCCTCCCTTCCGTCATCCATTCCTCCTCCTCCTCCCCTCCCTCCCTCCCTCTTTCCCGTCCTTCCCGCTTCCATTTCCCCCTTTCTCTTTCCCATCTCTCCCTGGCTCAGTTCCCAGGCCTGGGCTCAGCCACTTTGGCAGAGAGGTGACCCTTGGCGCCTCCAGGAAGATCTCAGCGTCAAAGGCTCAGAAGTTTGTCTGGTTACTCAGCTCAGCTGTGTCACTTGGATGACCAAGCAGTAGGGCACTCGCCTGCCTCCGTGGGCTCCTCCTGGGGAAAGAATGACTCAGGCAGGCACTCCGCCTTCCTCCTGGGGGAACCACCTGTGGCTTTCACTTTCACAGGGTTCAAGCCAGGGCTGTGTACACAGCATGATCTTGACTCAATAAAGAGTGTTGATTGACTGGGGACCAGATGGCCTACAGGAGGGCCCCCTTGTTAATGCACAAGTCCAAATGACCCCAGCAGTGCTCAGCATCACAGAAGTGGCCTTGGGGAGGCAGAATGAGGTCTCCCACTGTTGGGGTGCAGGGACTCAGCGCCTTGGATTCCAGCCCTGGCTCGAGCTGCCGAATGTATGAATTAAGAGACCTTGAGTGGTTTATTCTCTAGATATGATTTTTTTTCTTCTTCTTTTCTCAAACACAGATGATACCGCTGATTCCACAAGCTTCTTAAGAACATCTGGCACCTAGAAGAAAGAGCAAAGGGACCCCAGGGGGAGAAAAGGTCAACCTGGAGGAGTTAGGTGCAAGTTAATTTGGGGGTTGGTTGGAAGAATGTATCCAAATTGATCGCCAGGTACAGAGGGACTAAAAAGGAAAAATGGAATTCCGTGCTTTGGTGGAGGGTCCAGCTTATTTTTTGAACTTTGTAACAACACAGCACCATCTAGGGGCAGAGCGTGTTGCCAGCAAAGTTAGTCTCTGCCAGGCCCTCTGACCCAACACAATTCTCTTGTCCCTTTTTGTCCCTTTACACCCAGTCCTCCTGTCGCCTCTGCTCCTTCCACCCGCCCCCTCCCATGCCCTTTCCCATCGCACCCATACTTCTCTTTCCTATTCTATCTCCTCTTCTGGAACAGTGTTTTTCAAAGGGCTTTGGACGAAATGATTTGTCTGTGGGAAGTTGGATAATGATCATTCCCAAAAAGTCCTTGTGCCTCTTCCTCCTCTCCTGCGTGTCACGGACTTCCTCCAGATGGCACGACAACGCCCTCAGAGCCACGGTTCTTCTTGGCCAACACCCATCATGAAGCCATGGACAGCCAGGTGCCGGTGATTACCATTGCAGGTGTGACAAGCGACAGGTTCCCAAGTGTCCGGGTCCCCTGCACTAGTGAGAACTCTGCTGTTCTCTAACTGGGGCAAGGACTCTGCCCAAAGAACTCACATCACGAAGGTTTAGCTTAAGATGAAAAAAATCCATCCTCAAAAGACTGAAGGGATATTCAGGCCAAGTCTGCATCTTATGAGACTTGCCAATTTTGCTCTTCTTCCTTGTAGAACTCATTATTAAAAAAAAAAAAAAGCCGAATTGAGGAACAAGATCCTTTCTTTTGAAACACATTTATAAAGTTATTTTGGATCTGGTTCAGCATTCTCTCCACACCTCCTTAAATCGTTCTCATTCTTTTCAAGAGCTAAGATTTGCTTTCAAATCCCAACAAGTTGCACTTGAAATAGCATCAAGTTTGTTCAACATAAAGTGTTTTGGAAAGCTCAATAGGAACGTTGTAATGTGATAATGAATTTCCTGAAACATTATTAGAGGGCATCATGCCCACAAACATACGTGTTCCTGTGTTATCCTGTAAAGTATCCAATATGCCAATTTTAGTGTAGAGCAGAGAAGCACAAATATAAAACTAAATGTGTTTCTGTTTATTCATCTTTTCTCCAAATCAAGTCTTATTAAGTGTACTTTTCTGCTTTGCTTGTGGATACTAATAAGGTAAACCTTTAAAAAATCATTTTATTGGGGTCTGTATAACTCTTTTTTTTTTCTGTTGTCAACATCTCTTATTATCCATAATCCAATGTGTCAAGTACATTTGTTGCCCTCATCATAGAATACATATTTTTCTTTTTTGTTAAAGCACATTTGTTGCTCTCATCATTCTCAAAACCTTTGCTTTCTACTTGAACACTTGGTATCAGCTCCTCATTTTTCTCCTCCCTTATGAGCTCTTGATAATTCATAAATTATTATTTTGTCATATCTTATACTGTCCAACATTTCCCTTCACCCACATTTCGGTTGTCCATCCTCTTGGGAGGGGGCTATATGTAGAACCTTGTGATCAGTCCCCCTTTCTCCCCGACCTTCCCCTTTCCCTCCTGGAACCACTAGTCTCATTATTGGTCCTGAGGGGTTCATCTATCCTAGAGTACCTGTGTTTCCAGCTCTGATCTGTACCAATGTACATCCTCCGGTCTAGCCAGATTTGTAAGGTAGAATTGGGATCATGACGGTGTTGGGGGAGAGGGGGAGCATTTAAGAACTAGAGGAAAGTTGTATGTTTCATCTTTGCTACATTGCACCCTGCTGCCTCAAAAATCACCTCCCCACAACCCTTCTAAAAGGGGATGTCCAGTTGCATACAGACGGGCTGTACTCCCTCTCATTCACAATAAGTTTTTTTTTGTTCTTTGATGCCTGATTCCTGTTCCCTTCGAAGCCTTATGATCACACAGGCTGGTGTGCTTTCTCCACGTGGACTTTGTTGCTTCTGAGGTAAATGGATACTTCTTTACCTTCAAGCTTTTAAGATGCCAGATGCTGTATTTTTTGATAAATTAAATCTTATTGAATTTTGCAACTTTCTAGCTGTCATCAAAGAGTCAAACTGAGCAAATGATTTTAAGTTCTAAGAATTCTGATTAAGGCCAAGACATGTGTGGAAATAATTCCCTTTGTCAATTAAAGGCTAAGTAGATGCAATGCATGTATTTCCTACTCATTTTTCCATTGCTGATGATCACTTGTTATACATATTGTTATACATTGTTTAATTGATTATTGTTATACATATAACAGAACCCACATGAATTCCATCTACAGCAATCTCTCCCATTAATCTTTACCTAGACAACACCTAGTCATTCTTTCCATTTAAGCCTAATTGCTATTTCCCTCTAAAAGCATCTCTTAACTTCTCAAGGTGCTGTTTCTCAGTATGGCTTTTCAGAGGACTCAATATGTGCCTTCACTAAGAAAACTACTTCATTATGATATAATTTTTGCTATTAATCATGACATCTTCCCAAGTCCCTATGAACGCTCATTGTAGCCCGTAAAGGAAGAGTGTTATTAGCAAAGACTCTATGGAAACCTAGCACTCCTGTTCTCAATCCCTGCCATACAACCAATTCCTACTCATGGCAAGCCTATAGGACGGAACAGAACTGTCCCTTTGCATTTCTGAGCCTTCAAATCTTCCTTACTACCTAGGCTAAGTCTCCTTGGTCCTCAGCTATGGGTTTCCCAGTCTCCCATCTTCTCCGCAGCCGCATGTCCCTCCCCTTGCCTTCGCTCCTTTGTTTGAGTAAGCAAATAAGCCCCAAAAGCGGTGTTTGAGAAAGAGGCGAAATTCTAAAAACAACCAAACAAACAAAAATCCAGCTGCTACCGTTTAAGGCTCATTAATGCTTGAGGAGAAAAGTGCTGAGTGTAAAATACATATGAGTGACATTTTGGGAGAGGAATTGGGCCATATCTATCAACATTTAAAAGCTGTGTCCTTTGGGTGCAGCACATCAACTTTGGAGAATGGATCCTATAGATCAACTTGCACAATTGCACAAGTGTTGGTGTCTCTGTATGTGTGTGCAAAGATACGTTTGTAGACCAATTTATAAAGGATGTTGATAGCATTGTAAGAATGTGAAGGGGAAGGGGAAAGAGGAGCTGATACCAAGAGCTCAAGTAGAAAGAAAATGTTTTGCAAATGGTGATGGCAACACATACAAATGTGCTCGATGCCATTGACGTATAGATTCTTATAAGAACTGCAAGAGCCCCCAATAAAATGATCTTTGAAAAGTTTTTCAAAGAATGTGAAGGGAGTAATATAAATGTCTACCAATAAGGGATAGCTTCAATCAATCAAGGAATATTCATACACCAGCTTACCATGTGGCCAACGCAAATGAGGAGGCAGAGCTACCTGTCCTGCAGAGAAAGATGTACCAGACCAATGCTATGTAAAAAGAGGATCAAATTCCCCAAGAGCGTAGGATGTTTCTTTCAGGTTTAAAGAGTGAGGTTGTGTGTATGTGTGTGTGTGCATGTGTGAGCACGTGTTGATTCCTTTTATTTGGAGGATTCAGACTGGAGGGCAAATGGAGGTAGATACTGGGTGTTTTACTTTATAATCACCTATAGTGTTGTAGAAAAGATTTCACTATGAGTATAACTCCACCCTATGCATGAAATACATTTTAATTTAAAATAGATTAGAATACATAATTAATTCAAAATGTTATTTAAAGAAGCTGGCATGTGCTAAATCATTTGTATATAGCAGAGTGCTTCTGGCCTGGCAGTCAAAATTCACCCTCATCTGCTCCACCAAAACCAATCCAGTTGCGCGGGAGTCAATTCCGACACAACCCCATGTGGGAGAGTAAGACTGCTGAATCCAAGGGCTTTCAATGACTGGTATTGTGGAAGAAGATCCCAGGCTTTGCCTCCAAGGTGACTCTGAGTGTACTCAGGCCTCCAACCTTTGGCTGGCAGCATAGTGCCTGTTCATATAGGTTCAATAGAAAAAGTACCTAATTTTTGTTGAGTTCGGCAAACCAGTTACTAAAGTGGCACTTGTCATCAGGGTTCTCTCCAAGGCAGGTGGCTGAGTGTTGCCCAATATGGAAATCCCAAATTTAAATTTACAAATATTTGATGTTTGTATTCTTTTGTTTTGTTTTGTTTTGGGGGCATCACTGGATGTTCATATTCTTTTTTTTTTTTTTTTTTGCATCACTCCCCTCTGGTGAGAGTGGGAGGCCCAGTCTTGCTCCTGGAGAGCCACTGCTGGATTTGAACTGCCACACCAGCGGGCTGCAGTCCCGCACTCAACCACTATGCCACTGGAGCTCAGCCCTCTTTTTTTTTTTTGTATTCTTAACAATGCATTCTAAGCACCCAGAATAATGTTTATTCCATCCATAAATATAAAAACATTTGATGGAACTATTCTTGTCAGTATTCATTCATTTCATAAAATTCATTATTATGAAATATTACATTTTTATTCCCTTGCATTTGCTACTTAGATAAACATCGAAGGTAAAGAGGAAAAATGGAAAGCAACCACATGGTGACATACTCATTTGCTTCAGCTTTGTACTATATTCCCATGCTCATTAGATATTATGAATAGTGCATTTCCTGAAAGTGTTCAAAGAGCTAAAAAATATTGTCAGATCAATCACTGTAAGTTCAGCAGAAGCAGAAAGGGACTTTTCAAAGATGAACATAACATACACAGAGAAGAGAGGTTGCCTAACTATTTCTAATATATCAAACACAAGAACTATTGTCTAACTAGCCTACTGCTAAAGGAATCTTACTCTTAAAAGGGGAAAGATGGTTAAGAATAAGTCATAGCCAACGAGGTTCAGATATAAGTGAAGAATATTGCAATTGAGGACACCAACCAAGAAGCAATATATAATTGATTTACACGAGGGTAGGAGGGTGAGGAAAAAAAGAGCTTATACCAAAGACTCAAGTAGAAAATGTTTTGGAAATGATGATGGCAAAGTTTGTATAAATATGCTTGGTACAATTGATGTATGGAATGTTATCATGGCTGTAAGAGTCCCCAATAAAATAAAAATTTTTTAAAAAGAAGTAATATAGGAATATCTCAAGCAACAGGTCTACTGGTTTTGCCAGGTGTTATTTACTATTTTTCATTGATGTTTTACAACTCTTCCTATAATCTAATTTGTGTACCTCTTTTATCATTCTTATTTAAGTATTAACTGTATGAAATAATAAACTACCTTTCAGTCAGTCTTTATTTTACTTAAAGTGGTCCATAGGACAGTAATAAGTTATAAAATTATTTGACTGCCACCACAGTTCAGAAAGAAGTTCATTGAATGCATTAGCCAAAATGAAGGCCCCAGGATGGAATATCCATTGAAATGTTTCAAAAAGATGAAGCTTTAATATAGGCCTGGAAATCTGAAAGACAGCTACCTGGACTACTGACTGGAAAAGATCCATATCTGTGCCCATTCCAAAAAAAGAAATGATTCAACAAAATACTCAAGCTATAGAACAATATCACTGATATTAAAGGCAAATAGAATTTTGCTTAAAATCATCCAACAATGGTTGCAGCAGTACATTGATAGGGAATTGCCAGAGGTTCAGACCAGGTTCAGAAGCAGATATGAAACAAAGGAAAGCATTGTTGATGTTAAATGGACCTTGGCTCAAAGCAGAGAATATCAGAAAGATGTTTGTTTGTGTTTTACTCACTATGCAAAGTCATCCAACTGTACAGATGGATGTGGCAGTCATGTGCTTATGTTAATTTCATGATTGAGATATAGGAGTGGAGTCTAGCCTGTTAATCTGGAGACAGCCATTGAGTAGCCAATGAGGCCTTTTTGTGGGCATGGCTTTCTCCTGATACATGTGGGAAATCTTGTGATATTTCCCTCGTGAAGATGAGAAGCTATCTTCCCAGTTGTTGGGAATTAGTCTCAGAGATGATTAGTCATGGACAAGACAAGATGGCAGCATCCGAGAAGCTGAAGGAGCTGGAGCAGAAGCCACATGGCTTTGCCCTGATGGAACCAGACCTCTGAAGCTGGAGAGGCCACGTGGAGACCCTTGGTAGTGATGAGTTGCTTCTACCACCACTGGATGCTGTTGATGGACCCTGAGCCCTGGAAGCAAGGAGCCATGGGGAGACCCCTGCTGGTGCTGGGATTCTGTACCCACTGACCTGTGACTTCATGAGTCAGAAGAGGACATTATAGACTGGTATTGGGCATATGGACTAATATCAGACTTATGACTTTGAACTGGACTGGGTTGGCATGCTTTGTCAGTGTTCCATTCCTTTTGTATATAAACCATTCCTTTTATATCCATATGCGTGTCTATGAAATATGTTCCTTTAGTCTACCCAGACTAAACAATGGATAACCTTGACAAGGTTACATAACACTTCATTGTGCTCATGAGGAATTTGTCCATGAATCAGTTGGGAAAAAAAACAGAAAAAGGGAAAATTGCATGGTTGAAAATAAGGAAAGTTGTGTATCAGGGTTTCATTCTCTGACCATCCCTTACCCAATCTATTTGCTGAACAAATAATCAGAAAAGCTGACCTATATGAAGAAGAATTTGGCAGGAAAGCTTATTAATCTGTGATATGCAGATGACACAACCTTTCTTGCTGAAAGTGCAGAGTACTTGAAGCACTTGCTGAAGAATATCAAGGGTTATAACTCGAGGTAAAGAACACCTAATTCTTCACAACTGGCTCAATAGGTAACGTTATGATATATGGAGAAAATAATAAAGTTGTCAAGTATTTTGCCTTGCTTGAATTCATAGTCAATGCTCATGGAAGCATTAGGTAAGTATGCTGCACAAGACCTCTTTAGAATACTGAAATCAAGGATGTTACTTTGAGGACTCGAGTCATGGTAGTTTCCATCACCTCATATACATGTGAAAGCTGATAACTGAATAAGGAAGACTGAAGAAGAATTGATACATTTAATTGTGGTGCTGGAAAAAAATATTGAAAGCAACAGGGAGTGCTAAAGAGACAAACTAATGTCTTGGAAGAAGTACTCTTTAGAGCCAAGGATGACAAGACTTTAGTTTACATATTTTGGACCTATTTTCAGGACAAACTAGACCCTGTAGGAGGACATCGCATCTGGTTAACGGAGGAGCAGTGACAAATTGGAAGGTTTTCAAGGAGATGGATTGACACAGTGGCTGCCACAACGGGCTCATACACAAGAACAATTGTAAGCACGGGGCAGAACCGTGCAGTGTTTTATTCTCCTATACAGAGGGTCGTTGTGAATTGAGACTGACTCCATGGCACCTTGCAATCCCTCCGCTTAATCATTTGTATCACACAGAGGCTCTGAATTTTGAACAGTGAGCAAAATTTCCTACAAGATATGAAAGAACTCCCAGAATTCAGAATTATAGGGAGGGCTGGAGCATTCAGCTTTAGACTAAATTTCTAGGTGCAAGCAGGATCAGAGCCACAGAATTTTTAGAAGGGATCCACTGTCCCTATTGGCCCATGTTGCCTCTGCCACAACCCATACTCAGCTTCAAGGAGCTCATTCTAAACCAAATACTGCTCAAGTCAATCTAGCCGTAAGGTGTAAGTCATGTTTGCCTCTAGCACTTAACAAAGACTAGGAAAAAACAGGTTTAAAAATTCACCTTGAGAAGGCGAGTTCCCACTGTAAAATAAATATCAAGACATGGAGAAACACTGCTTAAAAGTTGTAGATCTATGGAAAATGACAGATTTTCACAACCAAGTTCTACATGTTACTCTTGTTGGAATCCTACTCAAATAGACATATTTTATGAAGGAAAAAAACTTATTCCAAAACTGTGCCCATGTGAGATTAAAATGAATGAAAACTGTGGCCCAGACTATGCTTTAGTTATTCATTTGCCAATAAAATGTGGGAAACTTTCTGACAGCAATAACTAGAATTTAGAAGACCAGTAAATTCTGAATTAGATGGTTATCTCTGAGCTCTAGAATAGTAATGATGGCTACCACTTAATGAATGCTCATTAGATTTGGACACCATTCCAAATTTGGTATAAGACCTAAAATTATGGTCCAATATTATGGACAATTTTGAAAATTAGGAAAATTAAGAGATTCTAGCCACAAATTCTCTTCTACACGCTGTCTCTGCACTAAGGCCCTCTAGCCAAGCAATGGTCCTTATTAAACAGACCAGGTACAGTTCCTGTTTCTCCCTGAGAAATAGACTTGAGTTCAAAGCCATTCTGTGAGTATCAAGCAAGTCAATAGCATCAAACAAATCAATGGCATCTTCTCATAGAGCCAAGGACATGCTATTGTCCTGTGACTACAAACCTACTTCCCACAATCCCTTCATGGATTTGGCCATCATCATAGTCCTAGAGTAAAAATCTAACCAAATTGGGTAAGTAATAAAAGATTATAAAATGAAGGCCTTTATGAGTATAAATGAAAATTGTTTGAAGAAATATGAGGGGCCTTCAAAAACTCCGTTATCTTTTCGTTTTATCTTTTTCACCGACTTTTCAGTATAATCACTCTTTGTATTCCTTCTCTCTTCTTTTGATGTTTCTTTGCATCAGTCAATATTTTAACCATAGAATCTTTCAATATTTCAACCCAAGACTCGATCTTTGTTTTTCCAGCTTGTTGGATATTGATTGTGTCTGTCTCTTTTGGTGTTCTGCATTCCTGTCTTTGCAAATTTCATTAGAAGACCTAGTCTACTTGAGTTGCTTTTTGAAATCTTCTGTTTGACTCTTTCAGTCCATAACTTCACTTGGCCAATACTTTGTACTCTTGAACACGTTTTTTCTAGCTTATCCTTAGAATTCTCATCAATTCTTTAAAATATCACACCACCCTGAACACAGCACTCTCATCAATTTTTTTAATATCACTGAAGGAGTGACATCCTACAGTGTACATAATTGGAGTAACAATGAAGTCCCTGGATGGTCAAATAGTGCAACCTGTGGCTAGCCCAAGGGTAAGAGATTCAAGTCTACCCAAAGTGTCATGGAAGCAAGACCTGGTGATTTACTTTGGGGTGTGGCGTGGGAGGTTTGGCCATTAGAAATCACGCGGATCACATTTCTACTCTGACACCAATGGGGTTGTTATGAGTTGGAATTAAACTCTACAGCTACTGTTTAATCTTCTCAATGTTGGGCTGAAAAATAGAAATTAGAAACCTATCATTCACCTTCCCTTACTAATAAATTGAATTGCAGCGTTCATTGCTGAAGATCAAAGATTGCCAGTACGTATTACAATTCAATGTAAGAAAGACCAAATTCCTTAACACTGGATCAATCGGTGCATCATGTGAAATGGAGAAAAAATTGAATTTGTCAAGGGTTTTGGGTCCCCAATCAATGCTCATGGAAGCAGCAGTCAACAGAACAAAAGACACAGTGCACTAGGTAAATCTGCCGCACAAAACCTCTTTAGTGTGTCAAAAAACAAGATGTTACTTTGAGAACTAAGGTGCACCTGACCCAAGTTATGGTATTTTTCATTGCATTACATACATGAACGTTGGACATTGAATATGGAAGGCCGCCAAAGAATTGATTTGAATTGTGGTGCCGGAGAGGAATTTTGGAAGTACTATGGACTGCTAAAAGGACAAGCTAATCTGTATTGGAATAAGTATGACCAGAGTGCTCTTTAGAGGCAAGGAAGGTAAGACTTTGCATTATTTACTTTGGACATATAGTCAAAAGAGTTCATTCCTTGGAAAAGAATGTCATGTTTGATATATTGGAGGTGTGATGAAGAAGAGAAAGGTCCTCAATGAGATGGACTGACACAGTGACTGTAAACATGAGCTTAGGCATAGGAATGGTTAGGAACACTGCACAGGACCAGGAAGTGTTTCATTCTGTTCTGTCACTATGAGTCAGAGCTGACTTGATGGCACTAAACGGAAATAAACAACATACTAATTGTGGCGGTTATGAGCCAAGTCAATTTCATAATTGAGATGTAGGGATGCAGTCTAGACTGTTAATCTGGAGCTAGCCATTGAATAGCCAATGAAGCCTCTGTGTGGGCATGACTTTCTCCTGAGACTTCTGGGAAATCTCACAATATTTCCCTCATAGGGATGAGAAGCCATCTCCCCAGTTGTTGGGAGTCAGTCTCCGAGACAATGAACAATGGACAAGACAAGATGGCAGCATCCGAGGAGTTGGAGGAGAAGCCACACAGCCTCACCCTGATGGAAGCAGACATCTGAAGCTGGAGAAGCCACATGGAGACCCCTGCCAGCACTGAGTTGCTTCTGCCACCACTGGATGCTGTTGATGGACCCTGAGCCCTGGAAGCGAGGAGCCATGGGGAGACCCCTGCCAGTGCCGGGGCCCTGCACCCACTGGCCTGTGACTTCATGAGTTGGAAAGAGATTTTATAGACTGGTATCAGACATATGGACTAATATTGAACTTATGCCTTTGAACTGGACTGGGTTGGGATGCTTTCTCAAGGTTTCCTTCTTCTTGAATATAAACCTTACCCTTATATCCATATACATGTCTATGTATATGTTTCTCTAGTCTACCCAGACTAACACACTAATAAATGGTCTTTCCACATCTGACCAAATACTGAATTTGCTTTCCTTGTATTTTCCATCATTGGTTGTCTGTGTTAATGTTGCATACAACAATGATCTGGTGGATCATTACATTGGTTGTTGTCAGGGGTTATCACATTGATTCTGACAACAAAGTACCACCCAGTCCTTTATCATATTCAAAGTTGTTGAGGTTTTTTTGTTTTATTTTGTTTTTAAATCATTTTATTGGGGGTTCATACAATTCCCATTAGAATCAATACATACATTCATTGTATACAGACCACATTTGTACATTTGTTGCCATAATAATTCTCAAAACACCCTCCTTCTACTTAGGCCCTTGGTATCAGCTCCTCATATTCCCCCCCCCATCCCACTCCCCATCCCCATCCCCATGAACCCTTAATAATTTACAAATTGTCATTATTTTGTCATATTGTACACTGTCCCATGTGTCCCTTCACCCACTTCTCTGTTGTCTGTACCCAGGGGGGAGGTTATACGTAGATCCCTACAATTTGTTCCCCCTTACTACTTCACTCTCCCAGAACACCACTCTCATCACTGGTCCTAAAGGGCTCATCTGTCCTGAATTCCCCATTTTTCTGGCTCCAGTGCAAATCCCCTGGTCTAACTGGATTTGTAAGATAGAATTAGGATCGGGCTGAGCCCCAGTGGCGTAGTGGTTGTGCGCGGGACTGCGGATGGAGGTTCGATTCCAGCTCCACGGAGCAAAGGCTGGGCCTCCTACTCCCACCACCTGAGGGCAGTGATGCCAAAAAAAAAAAAAAAAAGATAGAATTAGGATCATGGGTGGGAGGAAGCATTTAAGAACTAGGGGAAAGTTGCATATTTCTTTCTTGCTGCACTACACCCTGACTGAATCATCTCCTCCCTCCAAACCCTCTGTAAGGGGATGTCACTTCACCTACGGATGGGTTTTGGGTTCCCAATCTGTACTCCCCCTCACTTATAATGATTTTTTTTTTAGTTCTTTGATGCCTAATCCCTTAGATACCTTGTGTTCACACAGGCTAATGTGCTTCTTACATGTGGGCTTTGTTGCTTTTGAGCTAGATGGCCACTGGTTTACCTTCAAGGCTTTAAGACCCCAGGCACTGTATTTTTTTATAACCAGGCACCATCAGCTTTCTTCACCACTTTGCTTATGCATACATTTATCTTCAATGATCATATCTGGAAGGTGAGCATCATAGAATGTCAATTTAATAGAACAAAGTGTTCTTGCATTAAGGAAATACTTGAATGTAGGTCCAATGCCCATCTGCTCTCTTAATACTAGTCCTATAAGTATATGCACATAGATCTATTTCCCCATCATCATATATAAATATATTCACCTATGTGCATGCCT